>CAUYSK010005763.1:0-12741 GCA_963575035.1 Avahi laniger | reverse complement strand
AGAGTGAGACCCCGTCTCTACTAAGAATAGAAAGAAATTAGATGGACAACTAAAAATATATAGAAAAAATTAGCTGGGCATGGTGGCGCATGCCTGTAGTCCCAGCTACTCGGGAGGCTGAGGCAGAAGGATCGCTTGAGCTCAAGAGTTTGAGGTTGCTGTGAGCTAGGCTGACGCCACGGCACTCTAGCCCGGGCAACAAATTGAGAATCTGTCTCAAAAAAAAAAAAAAAAAAAAAAAAAAGTCAGGTTATGCTTGTAATCCCAGCACTCTGGGAGGCGGGAGGAGGATCCCTTGAGGCGAGGAGTTCGAGACCAGCCTGGGTAAGATAGTGAGACCCTGTCTTACAAAAAAATGTTAGCTACTTGGGAGGCTGAGGCAGGAGGATCGCTTGAGCCCAGAAATTCAAGGCTGCAGTGAGCTATGATCATGCCTGTACTCTAGCCTGAGCGACATCAAGACCCTGTCTCTTAAGAAAAAGTTAAATGTAGGTTAGTAGGTTATCTCTGAGTAGGTAAGTAGAGAAATAGAATTAGGGAGGATTTCAACTCTATTATATGACAAAACATTAGGATTTCATAGAACTAAATCTCTGTGTGATGTTTGTGTGGTTATGCCTTATGTTATATATGTCATTAAGCTGGCTTTGCACCCTGCTAGGTATTTGTAACCTTGGGCAGGCTATAGAAGCTTTCTACCCTCAGTTTCCCCATCTTTAAAATGGAAAGAGTAGTCATATCTGCCCCATTGGGTTGTGAAGATTAAAGGAGTTAACACTTCAAGAGTTTAGAATAATGCTAAATCTCTGTTAGCTACTACTGTTATTCTCTGTGTTTCATCGTTCGCAGTATTTCATGTTGAAAAAGAGACAGGAATGTGGAGCAAATGTGGAGGCTGTAGAGAGTGGTCGCAGCTGAGCATGGGCACACAGTGTGGTGGCCACAGGTTGTCCCTTCACTTTTCTCTGTTTCATTCCTTTGGTAAAAGCATCCAACCCCAACCCCCACTGGGACCTCCTGTGATCCATGTCCTGTGTGTCCTCAGCACCCAGTATGGTACCTGCCACGTAGGAAGTACTTGCTGGTTGAGTGGAGGGATCAAAGCTTTGCTTTCGGGTTTCTTTTTCAGTTTGAGGTCATGTCTTACTAACCCTGATGTATGCAGAAATAAATGTGATGTTTCAGTTTGGATATTTACTTTAGGATTTTCTTCTGAAATCATATAATTCTCCTCTTTTCTTGGGAAGGAGAAATCAACAAAGCCTTCATGGCGCTAAACCCTTTTGCATTCCCGTGTCTTCTCTGGGTCTCCAGTCTTCCCTTGCGTAGTGAGGGGCTGGCCTGGGCTCCAGGACACCGAGGGAAGGCCTGCATGTTTCTGCTCCCTGCAGTGACAGGCCCCTTGCCGCCACTTTTGTTTTCCCAACTGCCCACCCTCTCCTTTGCCCTCAGATCTGGTGCGTGCTGTTCTGTTTGCCTGGAACTTTTTGCCTGCTGTGCTTTTCTTAGGTCTGAGTGTAAGTGATTTTTTCTCAAGGAATCTCCCTTCTAAGAATGTATTTCTGTACTCCCATGGCATGCTGTTGTAGGAATTGTCACAGAACATTGTCAGTGCCAGTTTATTTTTTGCTTTTATAAGTAAACTGTAAGGACCTTAATAGCTTGGACCGTATTGTGCTTATCTTTGCCTGCCCAGTACCCTGTCACAGAGTTGGTATCACACAAATGTTTGTTAAATTTTGCTGGAAAATTTTTGGGTATAAAAGTAAACATTTGATGTCATTAAAATACTGTGCTTCAGGCACAGTAATGGAAGACTGAATAGAAAATGAATCGAAAATTGAAAAATGACCCAATGTAATATTTTAATGTTTAGTAAAGATGATATCCTCAAACCAGTGGGGAAAAGCAGAGATTATTTAATAAATGGCATTGGAACAATTGTTTATTTTTAAAGAAAAGTTTCCTCCTAAATACTGTGTAGTGAAATAAAATAAATTCTGGGTGGATTAAAAACTTAAGGAAAAAAAACGAAACCGTAGAAGCATGAAACTAGCCGGCAGTTGAATATTGATGCAGGCTCAGAAGAGGTGGGTCTTTCCAGGCATAGCCCCCAAAGTAGAACCATACATAAAGGATAAAAGAGTGATTTAGCCTCTCATAACCAGGAAAACAGATTTGCCACCTGTATTCATTTTCTGTTGCTACTCTAAAAAATTACCGCAAACTTACTGACTTACAACAAATTATCTTAGAGTTCTGGAGTTCAGAAGTCTCACGGGCTAAAATCAAGGAGTCAGCAGGGCTGGTGTCTTCTGGAGGCTCCGTGGGAGAACCATTACCCCACCCTGTCCAGCTTCTAGAGGCCGCCCACATTCCTCGGCTCATGGTCCCTTTCTCGAACTTCAAAGTCTGCAGTGTTGCAGCTCCCTGACCTTCTGCAACGATCACATCTCTCTCTGATCATAGCAGGGAAAGTTCTCTACTTTTGAGTACGTGTGATTAGGTTGGGCCCACGTGGATAACCCAGGATGATCTCCCATCTCCGGGTTCATATATTTAATCACATTTGCAAGTCCCTTTTGCCATGTAAGGTGACACAGTCACAGGTTCTGGACACTAGGACGTGAACAGCTTTGGTGGGGCTGTTACTCTGCTGAACATACAGCCTGAGTGATTGAGAAGGAATCTTCTGTTTACAAAACAGTTTTTACAAATTGATAAGAAAAGGGTGAACACCACATTAGATAATGGACAAAGGGTATGAGCAGATTGCACAAAGAAGAGATACAAGTGAGCAAAATTTAAAAAATACTGTTCAGCTTCACTAATGAGCAAGAAGGCACATTGCCAACGTCAAGACCCCTTTTCTTCTGTGAAATTAGCAACGATTTGTGATCTCTCAGACACTGTTGGTGGGAATATGAACTGCTACTCTGGCAGTATGTACCAACAGCCTTTTAAAATGCATGCTTTATAGGCCAAACATTCCATTTCTAGAAATTTATCCTCAAGAGGTTATCATAGTTGTGTGAAAATTTTTGTCTCCAAAGATGTTTATTATTTTTTTGTAATCACAGACAATTTCAAATAAGCTAAATGTTTCAAAATCAGCATTGGTTAAACAAATTGTATTGTGGCTATATCATGGGACAGTGTGACTTTAGAAGTGATATTGTCCAGCGAGATGGCACAGGCCAGTGATGAGTTAACTGGTGCTCATTCCATTCTTACGGTTCTTAAAATATTTTGAAATAATTATAGATTTACAAGGAGTTACAGAGAAATGTATAGGGAGATGTGTATACTCATTATTATGCTTTTAAATTTACATATGCTGCTCATATTCTTTTTATGTATCAAATAATACACATAAAGTAAACAAATTGTTTACATATAGTGAAGAACAACCAAGTAATGATATGGGGAAATAGTAATGACCTGTTACTAAGTAAAGAAGGTATGATTTCATTCTTTTTCTTTATTTTTTTATGTGTTTTTTTAGAGACAGGGTCTCGCTTTGTTGCCCAGGCTGGAGTGCAGTGGCCCAATCATAGCTCATTGCAGCCTCCAGTTTCTGGGCTTGAGTGATCCTCCTATCTCAGCCTCTGAGTAATTGGGACTACAGGCGTGCACTGCCATGCTCAGCTAGTTTTTCAATTTTTTGTAGAAATGAGGTCTCGCTCTGATGCTCAGGCTGTTCTTAAACTCCTGGCCTCAAGTGATCCTCCCACCTCAGCCTCCCAAAGTGCTACGAGTACAGGCGTGAGCCACCATGCCTGGCTTCATTCTTTGTATAAACATGAAAACATTTATGTTTGTTTGTATCTAAACACCTCTGTCTGTGTTTATCTTTACATATAGACCCTCCCCTCCCCACCCCCACTAGGGTACCAACTCAAATTGTCAACGGTGGTTAGTTATCTTTCCCGTGCGCACTGGGTCAGTTAGGCAGTTAGGATGTCTGACGGTAGTGGTAGTGGCTTCAAGAAGCAGGGATTTGTTTATTTCAGGTACCTGGGAGCTGTCCAGGGTTGGGCGGCAGCTCAGCAGAGCCATCACAGACCCATGCTCTTTCCCTTCTTTCTGCCCTACACCCTGTATGGCTGGCTTTATCTCTCACGCAAGGTGGCCAAGGTACTCAGGTGTCACCTCTGTGTTCCAGCCCAGAAGAAGAGGGAGAAGCTAAGGCCAAAGGGGTGCTAGCTAAGCCTGCCTTCTTTTATTAGGAAAGTAAAGTCTCCGTTTATTTCTCTCTGCCCTGTGCTGTGCCACGTGGCTCCCCCCGCCCCTGGCTGAAACCACCCAAGGAGAAAGTGCTTCTGGGTAGAGGTTGCTCAGCTGACCATGGTGTCTGCCACATGGGGTATTTTGTTTCCATCTATTTTCCAAATTTACTAGGATAAACAAGACTTTTATAATAAAACCATTAAATTGAAAAAAATTACATTAATCTTCTTTTGTAATTCTGCATTTGATCGATAGACAAAATGATACCCGGTGAGAATTCCTAGATGGGCGTTTCATCATCAGATTTTAGTCGGTCTGTGAAATGCAGTCCATGAGCAGAGGTTATAGTCACTTTACTATGCTCCCAGAAGCCCTGGTCACTGGGGTGGGTGCTGGGGGGTCTGGGTGCTTGTGGGGCTGGGCCCCCTGCTCTGAGGCCCGTTCTCAGCCAGGGGCTGAATGCCCTGCTTGTGTGTGGGCCATGAGCTTGTGTGGTGCCATTTATCCTCACTCGACTGGGCCCTCAGGAGCCTGCAGTGGCCAGAGGGGATCTGCAGCAGGGACCGAGAGCTGCTTCCCTGAATTGTGTGGGTTAGCGGCCTGGCGTTTGGCTGAACTGGTGAGGGCTCTTGGGAAGCGGAAGAAAAGCTCATTTGTTCTCCTGTTCTTTCTCCTAGCATCCAGCATGTGTATGGAGCCCAGCACCCGCCCTTCGATCCACTGTTACATGGCGCGTAAGTGAAGTCTTCACCTCTCTTAGCTTGTCAGGCTGATCTGAGGAGGGTGGTGGCGAGCGCTCTCTTCCTGCTTCACGCCAGCTCCCTGGCATTCCCAAGGGAGGAAGTGGTTTCTCATTCAGCAAACACTGATCACACAGTTGCTTTGTGTGAGACACTGCTCGCCCTGTATAGCTCATCCTCCGGTGGGGGCGGCGGACATGGGGGCCATAGCCCCATACAGGGGAGGCAGGGGAGCCACCCAGGAGAGCCAGAAGCTGGCACCCCTTAGCCAGGGGCAACTTGGCTCTGGGGCTGTTCATGGCAGCTCCCTGTTTCCCTCCCTCTCTCGTGCACTCTCCACCTGGCCGTTGAGGCTTGCTCTGCCTTGTGTCCGGGCCCCTCCGCCTGGGCAGGAGGGAATGGCAGGTGTGGGACCTGGCCTTGTGCTGGTGTGGCTCTGCAGGACCGCACCTGTCTGACAGGTTTCCTGATGTGAGGCGGGGCCGATATTGTATGTTGTCATATTTTGGGGGACTCTCCTATAAATTATACTGTCTACAAATCCATACAGCAAAGGCCTGTGTTCTCTGCACTGTCTCTCCTGCCTCCACCCCTCAGCTGCTGCTGTAGGAGCTTTGCTGAGATGCCAGGAACACGGGGATGTGCTTGAAGGCTCTGGCCGAGTGACTTGGGGGTGTAGGTCGGTGCACTGTCACTGTGCAGGACGGTGCCTCCTTGTAAATTGGTCCTGTCAGGTGGCGGAGGCTGCTCAGCGTGACTTTCCCTGGAGACTCCGTTTCTGTAACTGGATCCTCACGAGCTTTGCCAGCTCTCGTGTTGGCTGTCTCTATAAACTGCCTTTGCTTTTTCACTTCACTATCAGCTAGATTGAGGTTGAAAACTTTCAAGTGTGTCTTTGTGTCTGGGATTGTTTTCTGGGCAGTTTCGGGGTAAAGACCGAAGCCTCCAAGCGTGTGCAAGTAAAGACTCCTTTGCGTTGCAGCTTGCTCAAGGCCGCGCCCAAGATGCCGACCACGCCGGTGAGGGCCAAGAGGGTCAGCACTTTCCAGGAGTTTGAGAGCAATACCAGTGATGCCTGGGATGCCGGGGAGGACGACGACGAGCTCTTGGCCATGGCGGCGGAGAGCCTCAACACCGAGGTGGTCATGGAGACGGCCCACCGGGTGTTGCGCGACCACAGCCAGCGGCGGGGGCGGCCCGCGCTGCAGGAGGCCCCAGGGCCAGAGCAGAGGCTGAAGCCTGAGGCAGAGCCGCCTTCAGCCCCAGCTGACCTGCGGCTGGTGAAGTCTGTCAGCGAGAGCCACACGTCCCGTCCTGCAGGTAGCTGGGAAGAGATGTGTGTTTCTGGCAGGGCTGGGAAGGGTCAGCCCCTCTGCCCTGACTCACCGATGGTGCTGTGGGCAGGGATGCCCTGACCAGACTACGCCCCCTGCCCTGCCTGCTCTCACGACCACCCAGCTTCCAACCCCACTCCCCACTTCTTCTTTGACCCCTGGCACTTGCTACCTTCTAGCACACTTCGTGCCCTGTTACTGGTTGTGTGTAGTTTAGCATCCGCCCCCTTTACCAGAAAGACTTTCCACAGGGCAAAGACTTACATCCGGTTTGTCCATGGGGCTGTCCCAATCCTGTAAACAGTGCCTGGCCCACGGCAAATACTCATGAAAAGACTGTGTGGCTTCCATCACAGACAGAATGTGCCTCCAGTGCTCAAAGAGCGAACATCACAGAAACAGTCTGAGGAGCAGCTGCTGAGCACCTGTGCAATGGATGTGAAACACAGACATAATCCCACCCTTGAGGGGGTTGTAATATGAACGTGGCAATTCCAAAGTCAGACTCCCACCCCCGACAGACCCACATGAGCCCACGTGGTACACATCCTTGCCAGGCATCACCGGAAGCTGCCTGCAGGGGTCCAGCCCTCCTCAGCTAGAAATGTCACCCCTGAAGCCACCAGCTGCACTAAGAGCTGTTGTGCTTAGGAGGGAGACAGGGCCTTCCGAGCCCTTGTGGGCCTCCACGGCCCTCTCAGCCAGCCGCGAAAGCCAGGTGTCCTGCATTCTGTTTGGAGGGGAGATGCCTCTGGAGGAGGCCAGCTGGTGCAGCCACGGCCCTTGTCACTACCTGGCTCCGAGGCCTCCCAGGGGCTAGGGTGCTTCCCCGTGTTTACAGATGAGAAGACGATCCTTACAGTAGCTTCCTTGTGGACAGTCGCATTTGATGTTTGTAGGGAGGGACGATTGCTGGAGGTTTCTATTCACCGTCTTGTTCTGCCCCCTCAGGTCTAGTTTTTAAAAACACTTTCCAGGAATTGATTAACTTCTAAAATGTTACAGTTCTCATTAGGTGAGAATGCTATGAATTATTTCATTTGATCAATTTTCATTTTGGAATCTAATAAATCTTAAAGTTTTTGAACTTAAAAATAAATCTAGTTACGGCTTTTGCAAGAGGCTTGACAGTCTGGTGACTGAATAAAGTGCACACCAACCTCCCGCAGGCCCAGTCCTGGGCGGCGTGTCCCTGCTGTGGCAGCCTCGGTGTTGGCAGGAACCCTGAGTTCATCTGCTCGTGGGCGGTGCTGCTGTTGAAGCGCTGCGGGCCGCTGCTGGCCGTGGTCCTCAGCACCCCCAGATGCAGGGGGCTTGTTTGGTGAGGACCATGTGGTGTGTAGTTGCGGGTCCCTGACCAGGAGGCAAGCTCAGGCCACATCCAGCCAAGGTGGGGGGGACTTACCTGTCAGAGCAAATTGAAGGCTGCTCTAAGCAGCTTGTGGCTCCAGATGGGGGCCCCCGGCCTTGTGGCCTGTGCCTGCCTTGGAGTCGGCCATCTTTCTTGTGTTTGCTTTCTAGGCATGTCTTTGTGAGCCCTTCAATCTGATGATAATGATAGCATTTGTTGATCATTTACTGTGTGACAAGTTCCACAGTAAGCCCTTGTGATAGTAAGTTCATTAAACTTCACAGCAACACTGGGGCATAAGACTTGCTGTCATTCTTATTTCACTGATGAGGTACGGAGGGGTCAGCAGCTTGCCCAGAGCTGCACACTGACCTGTAGGCTCGGGCTCAAACCTGGGCGTCTGACTCCAGAGTTCCCACTGTTAGCCACAGGCTTTACTGGCAGAGCAGGGGCTCTCAGTGGGGTGATCCTGCCCCCAGGGGATGTGGGGCAGTGTCTTGGGGCAGTTTTGGTTGTTGCAGCTGGGGCAGGGCATTGTTTCACTAGCAGGTAGTGGGTGACATCCCGCAGTGCCCAGGACAGCCCCCACCCCAACTGAGACTGAGAAGCCCTGGTCCAGAGTCCACCGCCCTCCTTCCTCAGTGCACTAAGTGGGTTGGCGACTGGGTGGCAGGCATGTGCGGTGCGGAGGAGAGGTGGGGATGTTTCAGTGCCCTGGGTCGCAGCTGCCTGTTAGTTGTCAGACCGTTTGCTTGGCAGTGGCATGAAGATGGGCACATCTCCGTTCTTGTTCTTGGGGACCTGAGGTTGCGGCGCTGGGAGGCTCATCAGCAGTCTGGTGGGGAGGCACAAGCACGTGAATGGACAGGATCCAGAAGCATCCAGGGGACGGAGTTTCCATTTCGTCTTGTTAAGGAGGGGAGATGTTGTGGGGCTTCCTGGGTCGGTCGTCTGATCTGTCTCCCGAGGAGTAGGGGCTGTGTCTGCACGCTTCCTTTGCATGTTTCGCAAATTCCTTGGAGACAGGCCATGTCCCATTTGTCTTTGTTTCTCCTTGGTGTCCAACGTAGTTGCATAAGTGCTGTTGAAATAAATGCAGTTTTGCTCAGGGCCACGTGCCATGTGGCTTTTCCCGTGCCCCACCCCTGCAGCACCCTCCTGCCGCCCTGCTCAGGGTGAGGGCCTAGCTGCTCAGGTGACAGAGCTGTGAATTCCATTTTCCTTTGCTGCTCACACGAGCGGCGGTTTGCAGTGCCAAGCACCATAGGATGTGCTGTCTCATGGGGCACAGTGCAGCCCTGCGGCATGGGTGTGCCCCGTGTTGATGTTCCTTTTCACACTTACGCCTCTCCCTTCGTGGTGTGTGGCCTTGGGGAGCTAGATGTCATCCTAGATGACCCGCTGTGGTCAGCCTTGGCCTTCAGCCCAGGATAGGTGGCCGTGCTGGCAATTCAGTGGTAGTGCAGTCAGGTGCTTGTGCCCAGCCTTCCCTATGCCTGTTTTCACCTTTTGGCTATCCTGACTTCCTTGAAATGCCTCAAAAATCTGACCTTATACCCGAGGTCAGATGTGCTTTGCTTATTGAGTGACACTTGGACTAATAGCAAAAGCATGTCTTCAGCTGCAAGGGCTCTGGAAGGCCCGCTCAGTGGGCAGTGGGCCGGACGAGGGCTGTCCCTGTAGCTGACTGTGACGGAGCTGCAAGCAGAGTCTTGTGTGGACACCAGCTGGTGGCAGTTATGTCACTGGGGGTAGGATGTTGACGTGCTTCCTGTACATGGTAACACAGAGACCTGGTGATTAATCTTACTGTTTCCTCAGGGGACATCTCTGTCACTTTACGTTCAAAATTCTACCTGTCCCATGTTAGAATGGGGGCCAGAATGTTGAGCAGGCCTTTAGGTGTCTTGATGAAGTTACATCAGTCATCTCTTAAGATCATGGATAAAAGTTGAGTACCTTTAATTCTGAGACACAGTGTGTAGCTGTTCTTTCTGCTGAATATTTTTTTTTTTCCTTTTTTTAATTGACTGTCACTCTGTCACACAGGCTGGAGTACAGTGGTGTCATCACAGCTCACTGTAATCTTGAATTCCTGGGCTCAAGCGATTCTCCTGCCTCAGCCTCCCAGGGAGCTGGGACTACAGGCGCATACCACCACACCTGGCTAATTTTTAAATTTTTTGTAGAGATGAGGTCTTGCTATAAGTTGCCCAGGCTGGTCTCGAACTCCTGAGCTCAAGTGATCCTCCCAGAGTGCTGGGATTACAGGTGCAAGTTACCACACCGGGACTGTTTTTTCTGCAGAATCCCAAGTGCAACTGAAATGATAGACTCTGAAGGAGGGGAGGAGGAGCTGTGAGTATCACCACCCAAGGTGCTCCCCGTGTTCAGGTGTTGCTTCTCAAGCCTTCCCTGAGTTGAGGCGGGTGGGGAGGAGGATTCTCTGGATGCTGCTCCATGGGGAAGAGCACAGGGCGTCAGGGGCAGGGAGATGGGGGCAGTGTCCTGAAGCCTGTGCCCCAACTTTAGCAGACTTTTCTGGAAATTTAACTGGGCCAGATTCTGCCCAGAGGCCACAGGTTCAGGTTGCCTTGCTCCTGTATAGCCTGAGGGTTTCTGTGTGAATCCACCCCCTCGCCCCAGACTGTGAAGGAAATGGGGCCTGTCTGTGGGAAGAGGGAGGTGGGGGAGTGATGCTCTCAGCCCGGCTCAGCCGCAACTGCCAGTAGGGGACGTCAGCGTGTTGACTCTGCAGCATTCGTTCTTGCTGTTTCCTGGGGTTTATTTTTTACTCTACTTTAATTTTCAGTTTTCGAAGGATGAGATCACTGAAAGGGATTTAGACCAGGTAGTTCCAAGCCTTTCAGAGCCTCTTCCTTGTTGGTCCTGGGTGGCTCTGTGTTGAGTGGCCTTCGGGCCTTCGGATTTTACTTTGCATGTCCCCGGCCTTGGGTGCTGGGTGTGATGTGGGTCTCAGAGGTCGACGGGGCCTTCGTGTGCAGCAGCAGAAGGGGCGCTGGGCAAGGGGTGGGCGAGCTTGCACTCTGATGGCCCCTCGGTCACTGCTTGCCGTGGGGTCGGGGCAGGTGCCGTCCCTCACATGCCTGGCTTCCTTTGTTTCCTTGGGATGTCAGTCCCTGCCTGACCCCCTTCCCAGGACTGTGGTGAGAGGGTCCGGCCGGTGGTGGGTTCAGACGTGCTCTGGAGACAGCAGGTGGGTGCTCTCGTGACATTCTGGTTCCTGGTGTGTCCTCGCCTTTGCCTCCCGTCCTCAGTGCCTCTGCAGGCTTCACCTCGCCCTGGCAGTGACTTGCCCTCCGAGCTAAGGCCTGAGTAACCCTAAAGGACCCCCTGACAGATCCTCTGGGTCGTGGTACCTGGGCAGGCCCTGATCTGCAGTCCCAGGCACCAGTGGGAGCCTGACCACTGACACACCCTGAGGTTGTCTGGAGTTTTCCAAGCCTTTCATTGTCTTGCTTTGATGGGGATGTGTCTGTTTTATTGTGTGTCTATTTTATTAATAAGTGTAACTCTGCCAGTCAGGCAGGTGAATTTCAGAGGCGTCAGTTCCATTTTATTGCTCAAGAAACCAAGGTCCCACTGCTCTGTGATGGGAGGAGGGGATAGTTGTGACCCGACAGCATTCACAAAGGGACAGTGGCATGGCAGCTGTGAGGCCGTCCTGATGCGGGAAGAACATGTGGTCAGGAGGCACACCCTCACCCTCACCCCTGTTCTCTCACCCCTGCAGAAAGTGCCAGCGATGCTGTCCCTCTGCAGAGGTCCCAGTCTCTCCCACATTCGGCCACCGTTGCACTGGGTGGGATGTCCGACCCCAGCACCCTCAGCAGCTCAGCGCTGAGTAAGAGAGAGGCCTCCCGGCTCGACAAGTTCCAGCAGCTGCTTGCTGGCCCCAACACAGACCTCGGTAAGTTCCCTGCAGGTTGGAGGACACAAGCACTTGTTTTGTGGTGTTTCTGAGATAGATCCTGTCTTGAAGGACACTTTAGTTGTATAATGCCCATGCCTCCGTGTGTAATTTACCTTGTAAGAAGCTGCCGGATTTGTATTTTCATACCAGTAACTCACTAAGACAATAGCAATTTTTGCTGATAGTTTCCTTTGACATGTTTTGTTAACGTATTTCCAGTGTAGTTTGATGATGTATTTTCTGTCCTTTTTTCTTAATGCCCCAATTGCACTCTTTTTTATTGCTGCCTTCGGGGGCACTTTGAGGCCAGCCATGTGGACGTCCTAGTTCTTTGTGGTGTCCTGGAGACGGTGGCTCACGGGGGTGCAGAGCTGGTGACTGCCCTCTGGACCTGCTGATGTTGCACTTTCCTGCCATGGGGCTGGGCCAGCAGAGGGTGACAGGCTTGGGCACTGCCAGAGGGCCAGCGCGATTCTTCCCAGGCGGGCTGCTTCCAGGCACACTCCGTGCCTGCGTGGATGTGCCGTGGGCAGGCTCTGAGGAACGCACTTGGTTTCAGGTCCTCAGATGGAATTCCCACTCGAATCCTTGTTCTTCCATTCATGTTTCTCATCTTAGTTGAGTGCCACTCTGTGCTAGGTGTTTGCTAGGTGCTGGAGCTCTCAGGAGGACCAGGATATAGCCTTGGGCTTGAGATCACGCATAGTTGGGGGGACAAAGTGTAACAGACAGTTATGGCCGTGCCAGGTGGTGCTTTGAGGGCTGGAGAGCCGGAATGCAATGCCCGGCTCGGCCAGGAGGTGGCGAGTGAGGCACGTGGATGGGCCACAGGGAGCCGGGCCGGCCTTTGTGCAGAGGCCTGGGAGGAGGGAGAGGGTTTCTGGGGGAAGCAGGGGTTCAGAGGGCATGGGTGAAGCAGTGTGCCCCAGGCGGGGGAGGGTGGCTCTGGGATGCTCTCCCAGCCAGCAGGACACGGCTGTAGTTCTGAGTATAGTTCTCAGGGTGGCTCACGCTTAAAGGAGTATTGTCTCGTGGTTTAAGCACACATCTTAGCCACTTCCTTTTCTAGCATGCCAGTACACCTTCCTGCTGGATCCGGATACCTCCAAGGTCGTGTAGGGATGCAAAGTCTCACTGTGCCCGTGGGAGCAG
>CAUYSK010005758.1:0-107626 GCA_963575035.1 Avahi laniger | reverse complement strand
AACCTGAGATCATTGATCTGAAACCTTTCTTCTTTTTCAATATAGATGTATTGTGCTATATATTTCTATAGATCTATCATGCTATATATTTCCCGTTACTTAATGGTATCCCACAAAGTTTGATATGGTGTGTTTTTATTTTCTTTCAGCTCAAAGCAGTTCTAATTTCTCTTAGCATTTTTCTTTGACATGTTGATTATTTAGAAATATATTACTTTGTTTCTAATTATTTGGGAGATTTTTCAGATACCTTTCAGTGATTGATTTCTAATTTGATTCCACTGGGGACAGAGAACAAATTTTTGTATGACTTGAATGCTTTTCAATTAACTGAGACTAGTTTTATGGCCCCGAATGTGGTTTATTTTGATGAATGTTCCATGCACACTTGAAAAAGAACATGCCTTATGCTGTTGTGGGATGGAGTGCTCCATGATGTCAGTTTGGTCAAGTTGGATAGAATTGTTTAAATCTACCATCTACTTACTGACTTTCTATCTATGTGTTATATCAATTATTGGGGGAAGTGTGTTGAAATATCTTTTTGTTCTCTGTTTTATTTTGGATAATTTCTAATACTATATCTTCAAGGTCACTAATTTTTCTTTCTGAAATATCTAATCTGTCATTAATCTTGTCCAGTACATTTTTATCTCAGATATTATAGTTTTATCTAGAGACATTCAATTTATAAACAATTTTTTATATCTTGTTTGTATCTTCCATGTCTTTACATAACTTTTGGAGTATATGAAACACAGTTTTAACAGCTGTTCTAATGCCCTTGTCTGCTCTAATTCTAATATTTGTGTCAGTCCTTGGTTAGTTTTGATTGGGTCCCATTTTCCTGCTCCTTTGTGCAGTTGGTCATTTTTGATTGGCTATCCAGGCATTGTGAATTTTATCTTGTTAGGTGCTGGATATTTTTGTATTCCTATAAATATTCTTTTTTTTTTGATATAAATATTTTCGAGTTTTGTTCTGGGATTCAGTGAAATAACTTAGAAACAGTTTGATCCTTTTGGATCTTGCTTTTTTGATTTGTTAGGCAGGATCACAGCTGTGCACAGTGCGGCTAATTATTCCCCACTTCTGAGGCAAGACCCTTCTGTGTACTCTACTCACTGCCCATGCATCCTTCTATGTTCCAGTCTTGCTGGTGGGAACAAGCACCATTTCCAGCCCTGTGTTAGCCCTGGGCCCCGTAATCCCTAATCCTTTTGAGTGGTTCTTTCTTGGGTAGTTTCCTCACCCGTGTGTGCTGATCAATACTCAATTGAATGCTGCAGGGGGCCCTCTGCAACCCTCCAGAATTCTGTCTCTGAGCAGCTCTCTTCTCCTCAGTACTCTTCCCTGAGAATTTAGCAGCCTTGGTCTACCCTGACTCTCAGCTCCTTCTCCTCAATTTAAGGGTCCTGCCAGCTCCTCTGTGTTTCTTCCCTTTGTGCTGCAGCAGACTGGAATATCTGTCAAGGCAGTAAGCTGGGGCATTTCTAAGGCTCATGTTATTCTTTTCCTATCTTTTGGGGATTGCTGCCCTTCAATGCCCAATGTCCATTGTCTTGAAAACTGTTGTTTTATTTTTCTGTTTCAAGTAAGAGGATAAATTCAGGCTATTACTCCATCTTGGCCAGAACCTTGATATAGAGCAAATGTTTAAATCTCAGTGCCTCAATTTTTTCAACTTTCACCCCTATTTCATAGGGCTATCATAGAGTGTGTGAGCTGATCGATGTAGAGTGCTTAGAACATGCCTGGTGTGTGATAAGTGCCTTTCCTATTTCAGGAGGGAGACTTACTGAAGTCTGAAGGAATGTTGGTCCAGTAGCTCTTCCTGAGATTGCCAAAAGAATCATGAGACAGTGCCTAGAATGTTAGCAGCCTTCTGAGGTCAGACAGTAGTTGCAGCAGCAGTCCACAGAGGTAGAGGTTGCTGCCAGTAGTAGCACCAGCCCTGTCATCTGTCAGGGTATTCTTGGAGTGTGAGAACAGTCCATGCAGCAAATTGCCCTAAGTGGCCAAGGAAACTAGGATGGACTCATAGATCCAGACACTTGTTGCATCTGGTGGTCTATTGTCAGGCTAAGTGATGATATGGGGCATCTATTAAGATACCTGTTGGAAAGTAGTTCAGGGTTCAAATAATCTATAAATGTTTGCAAACATTGGGATCATCTACTTTGGACCCTTCATTGATCTAATGAGAATATTGAGTCATGGGAAGGTTAAGTGACTTGTCCCAAAGGATTTCCCAACAGTGAGTGATTAGGAACTTGTCTGGGGAATGTAGCAGCTGCTGTGATACCTTGCCCAGAGCCTCCCACCCTGACCACTTCAGAGCATGGGTGCCCAAGTTCTGGTTTCCAGCACTGACAGTTCTTTGTCTGAGGGCTTTCTTTGGGTCATGAGGCATGTTTTGCCTGTCCAGTGGCAGCCTGACAGTGTGAGGAAATAGCACTCTTGTCTAGGAATCACCCTCAACCCACGACTGTGGGGGTTGGTGTATAAATACCCCAGCTTCCTTGCCTCAGAAGCACATGATTTACACTGTTTCCTGGAATTCTCCTGTGGGATTGAGCTCCGGTTGCCCGCAGTGGTAGCTGGTTTTATGACACACCTTTTAATGAGGGCCTTCACTTTACTGTCTCATTTCTCTACCTCCTGCTGGTGTTTCCTGGGACCTCCCAAAAGCATGACTTGCCTCTGAATCCTTGTCTTGGTGTCTGCCTCTGGGAAGAACCCAAAACTAAGGCAGAGGCTATGTGGGGACAATTTACAAGCCTCAGGAAAGACAGAATCAACTAAGGCAGAAATCCCTTTTTAATGTAATGTTATGAAAGAGGAAAGAAAGAATTACTGCTATGAAGCTCTAATCTAAAGATTAGAGAGAAGCCTTAGAGGAAATGATCACAAAATAATCAAATCCGTGATGATTTCAATAGGAATAAGCCAGAAAATGAAGAGAGTTCAGTTCAGGAAAGCAGATTTGCTTAGGTTTCTCTCCAGCCATTTTCCCCATCCGTTATGGGAATGTGAGAGATGGATACAGATGTTAGAGCTATTATCTGACAGCCTTAAGTTTGCTTCAAAAAAAAAAAAAAACCAAACAACTGAGCAGATTCTCAGGAGGACAGAAATGATGAGAAACCAATCAAGGACTCGCTGCAGACTCCATGTAGTTAAGGCACGTTGGAAATGGGGCCACATCCTCAAAGAGAAGCAGAACGAGACAGCCCAGCTCTGTAAAGGTGTTATCAGCAAAGGGTGTAAAAATAATGAAAACAAACAGGACATTTAAAATCTACTGGCAAAGGAAAGGATCAGAGAAGTTGTTTCTTTGACAGACAAAAGCTTTTAAAATCTTTCTTACTTCCGCAATCTCAGAAAAGATAAGCAGTGAACACTCGACTGCAAGTTCCGGGTATGATGTTAGGAAGGAAGATAAAACCCAGATAGGGAACAGTGTGGTCCAAGATGACCCGGAAATATGGCACATGTTGAGCTTAGTAGGATCCAAAACAGGACTGTACAAAAGAACTTTCAGCGTTGCTGGACATCATCTGTCTCTGGGTTGTGGTCACTTGTGACTCTTGAGCACTCAAAATGTGAACTAGTGTACCCGAAGCACTGGATTTTTTATTTTATTTCATTTTAAACACTGTAAATGTAATTAACCACATGTAGTTGGAGTCTTCCATATTAGACAAGCTGAGTCTGGAGTATGCACCACAGGGTCATTTGGGTTGTTATGGAGAAGCCACAGGCCTATCATTTTGAGAAATTACATGGGACAGAGGCTGAGCTGGAGGCCAGTGTTGTTTCTCTACTTTTCTAGGGGAGATGTGACCACCAGAAATAGGTTTGTCAAACATCTTAAGGTACATGGGATGGAACCTCCACAGTAATGAACTGCTATGCAATATCTTAATACCTGTTACACTTGTCATTAATTCATTCCTTCGAGAAATAGGGAAATGCTCATTCTATTTTATAGGATGACGTGCCACCTGATTCTAGAATTACAAATACTATAAAAGCCCATGAAGATTTCAAGAAAGAAAGAAAGACAGAAAGTGTTATTGAGTTCAGCTCTGGGGACCAGATGGTGAACGAAACAGACCCAAGCTCTGTCCTCATCCCACAGAAATGATAAAGCAATAGGGACAGACATCAGACCAATAATCTCATTGATTTGTTTCATTATAGTAAAACTATAAAAAGTGCTATTGATAAAGAAGACAGTGCTGTGAGAACAAACAACAGGGGCCTCAGACTCCTCTGAAGACAGCAGGGCGGCTCTCCTGGGGAAGCAGCATTTAAGTAGGAGTTAGTCTGGCAAAGACGTAGCAGGGGATGGGTGGGAAAGGGCATGCCAGGGGGAGGGCAGGCTGTGTAGGTTGGCCCTGGAGAACGAAGGACTTTGGTGGTATTCCAGGAACCGTAAGGATGCCAGGATAGCCAGAATGGATTTAAAGAATTTTAAGTATCATCAGATGGTAGAGCCTTTAGTGACAATACAGCCCAGTGGTTTCTCCAACCTTTTATGATTAGCAGGGGAATCCTTTAGCCAAATAAAATACTGTGAGTAACCCTCATAATAAGACAGACGAAGGTGGCTCTGCTCAGGTCTCCTGTGCACCTGCTGCACAGAAGCACCTCTGCTAAGCTCTGGGACTACACGTAACATGGTTGGAAAACACTGCTGGAGTCAACTCTTCTCATTTCATGGATGAGGGATCTGAAGCTCAAGGCAAGTGCGTGACTCGATTCAGATCACATAGCTTGATATGAGCATGGGGACATCAGCACCATGGTCCTCTGGCCTCACTGCCGAGGGTTATTTCTGTTTTGCTGCATAGGAAAAATTCTGAGCCCTCTATCAGGGATTTCTTGGCACCTATTTCAGAACTCAGTTTTACTCACCAAGTATTTTTGAGCACCTACTGTGCGTAACAGGTACTCTTCTGGGAGCTAGAAATATACCAGGTAATTAAACAGGCTGTGGTCCGTTGCGGAGCTAAATTTTTGTGAGCTTATATTCAGACAGTGAAATACAGGGCTGGATAAGCCAGAAGGCTTTCTAGTGGTGGGAATCCTTAGGTTCTTAGAACAACACTGTGGGAAAATAAAAATTCCTTTACCCACTTGCCATTGTGGTGTAGGGAAAAGTGGAAAAGCAAATGGTCACTGCAGCTCCTACCTGGTAAGTAGAGCTTGTATAGGCAAGACCAGGAAACAAGGAGTCACCTGGAACTGCTCTGCCGTCATCTTCCCTCCTCATGCATTTATTAGGAGGAACCTAGTTAATGATTTGGGCATGAGTTTTAATGCCCAAGAAAGTCCTTAGAATGCTGTCTAAGAGGCTTACCTGCCTTCAACAATATTGAGGTGGCCCAACCCCAAGTGCACAGTATTTTTACAGAATGTTGCGTGCAAACTTCAACGCAATACAGCATGGTTGCCAATGGGACCCAGATATCAAATCAGAATGCCCCTGTGGACTGGTCACGTATGGTCTGTTCCAAGTCCGAGCTGCTGCTTTCTTGCACTGCATGCTGCCTGCTGCTCTTCATAAGAGCCTGAGCATGGTGGAGGGAGGGGACAGGCTCTTCCCCTAATTGAGTGTCAAGTTCTTTCACCTGGCATCCAAGCAAGATGGTCTTACACTGCTGGTTTCTTTCAAGCCTATTAGGGTTGAAATGGCTTTATTTTTAAGAGCCCGCTCAGTTTCTCTCCATCTCTCTCTCGGGGCACTTAGGACAAAGAGAGCAGACAGTGTGACACACCCCAAAGGTGTCCTTGCCCAGTGACTACTAGCCGGTGGCCCACGAGGTCCTATGCCTGTAGGGGGAGCTCTTGCCAGGCATGACTTTCTCTGAAAGTCTTTGCCTCCCTCCCCAGCCCCCAGTTGGTCTGGAATCTTAATTCCAAGGTCCAGTGCATTTCTCCACAGTGCCTGGTCCCCGTGTCCTCAGAGGGCCCACTCCCGGCATCCCCGGCAGCTCGGTAGCTTGAGCAAGGCTGGGTTGTGGGTGATACTGAAAGTAGGACCTTGGGACTGCCACACCAGGACTTCCAGCAGGCGACTTGGGAACCCCGGGAACCACCAGTACATCTGTCTCCAGGCTGTCTTCCCACTCCTTCCGGGAAGTGAAACTTACTGTTAGGAGAAAAGATTGACGTTTGAGAAAACAAAATTTTGGTGAGCCTTCTCTCAGTGGCCTCGTTGCTGCCTCAAATTCATTTTCATTTTGAGTTAGGGAATAAACAAATAACCAAAATGCTGTTGGTACCCTGGCCGTATGTATGGAAACGGAAAAGGTAGAATGACGACATGGGTTTGATCACAATGGTGGAGCATGATTTCAGCTGCATATACCTTTACAATTGGTGATTTCTCTACGTTTTCACTGAAAACCATCCTGACTTAAATAATCTAATTCCCAATAGTACATTTGGCATCGGCACCGTCTCCAGCCATTTAAAACAAAATCGCAAACCTTAAAGAAGTATTTGAAGAATTTTAATTTTATTCTTATTCAGGAAAATTATCAAACGGGGCAGGCAGCTTCCTGGGCTAATGGGACTGTATACACTAGATAGTATAATGAAGTTTTTGTTTCTTTTTGTCTTTTTGTAGAGGGAACTTTGGATAAAATAATGAAACAGTTTTAACACACGGATTTGGAAATGTATTCATGTTTGTTCAGTGAGTGATTTCCTGTGCTGAAGGATTGCATTAATAAATATTCTATCAGCAAATGGGATTTCAAAAAGGAATCTCTGAAAATTTGATTTTGAATTGCCTCATGGAATGTCCTGAAATCTTGTGCTACCCTTCTTCATTTGATTGCTTTAGAAAGTCCTTAGAATGCTGTCTAAGAGGCTTACCTGCCTTCAACAATATTGGGGTGACCCAACCCCAAGTACACAGTATTTTTGCAGAATATCTAGTGTTCTTAAATATGTACTGTGTGTGTGTGTGTGTGAGTGAGAGAGACAGAGAGACAGAGAGACACAGAGAGAGAGAGAGAGAGAAAGCATATTTGAATATTGGTACCAAATCATACCCTAAAGAGAAGATGCCATTCTCTTTGAAATTCCACATAAGAATTTTTGTACTTACATGTGAGGATAATTGTGAAATTATAGAGGATTGGCAAAGCTGATTTAGAATTTGAAGGGCTTGGAGTTCAGTTTTAGAGCTTTTCTGCCTCTCTTTTCCTTTAATGTTTGTGCAGAGACTAAAATAATTGACTTGTAGATCTTCACCCAGAGAGTTGGCCCAATTCAATTCAAAAATGTTTATTGCCATTCCATTCTGAACAAATAGGATGTGATTCCTACCTTAAAGGAATTTACAGTCTAGCAGGGGATCGAGACATATGTGGACATGTTTATTACAATTCAGAGTGGTAAATGGCAATGGGAAGAGTAGGGGCGAGGTGCAGGAGCCTGGCAGAAAGAGTGGGAGGGAGCACAGGGCGGGAGGTGATCAAAGGCAGAGACCTGGGGCAGCAGCAGGTGTCACAGAATTCTCCCTGCCCTGGGTGGTCAGTTCAGCAGCCTCAACTGGAACAGGGTAGTGCCGTGGCCTTGGCATCCCAGAGCATGAGGACGTTATTTGTTTGCTTTCTCTGTTGTATGTTAGAGAAATCTCCCACCCTATTCATTAGGTACTAAGTTACAAAGACAAAGTACAAGCCTTGGAGGAGTGGACAGAGGGATCCAGTAGGAGATGGCAGTTGGCAGACGTGGCACTCCCAGGTGTCCCTCTGTGACCCATCACAGACAGATGTCACTCATCAGTAGTGGCACTCTTTTCTGTTGATCTCTGTCAAGATGGCGAACCAGACAGTTTCTACCACTTGGTGAGGCTGATGGGAGGAGGACGCCTATTGCCTATTATCAGAGGTCCTTTTTCTGGAAACCGAGCAGGGATGCGGGGGCTCCTTGGATTTGTTGATCCAGGGACAACAGAGGTGCCTGAGGACCATCTCCTCTCCTTATCGGAGAGTCCATGGGCAGAGGGCTTGGCCGTCCTGGGAGTGCACTGGCAGTGGCAATGCTGAGAGGCTGCCTGAGAAGGTCCCAGGCAAAGGCACAGTCGCTCGCTCTTTTGTGATGCTCAATGGAAATGATGGAGGTAGGAGATTTTTGGACAGTTGGAAATGCCCTTCAGATGGAGAGTATTTACCATCTTTCGTTTCTCTGTGTCCTGACGCTGTGTCCTCATTTCTGTCTTCCCCCTGGGAGTTGAGAAAGGGGCAGGCTGTGCTCTGATGCTGAAGCTCCCACTGCCCCCAGCTTCCAGTGGGGGGCCCGGCAAAGCAGAGCTCCTTTTCATGTCAGCGACAGAGGAGGGAAAATAACAACTAAGTTTTCTTGGCTTTAGAAGTGAACTGCAGGGAAGACGCTGCAGAGAAAGCTCCTCGTGGAGACTAAATGAATCACGGAAGTGTCTATTTTAGGAATCTTTACTCTTGATTAATTGCAGGCATGGAAAGACAAAAAAGGAAAAAAACCAACCAAGAACAATAATAATCACAGTTCTCATTTAGAGGTGCCGGGTTTCCCCTTCTGTTCCATGTTATATATTTTCCATTTTCCTACCATTTTGATCATTGAATCTTTTATATTTTAGCAAGGAAGTGTTGGCAATGGTGAGTTTCTATCTAGGTGTCTGCACCCTAAGCACCTAACCACCACAAAAGAATTCGGCAGGTGTCAGTGAAACAGGAATAAGTCCTTAACTTCTTTCTACGTTAATGGTGGTTGGGATACATCAAAGCAAAGGTGGCTGACAGTTCCAAGGCAGCCCGGTGGCTGTATAGCAGTAAACCTGTAAAACTGGTTCCTTCTTTGAACATGCTTTCTGTAACACTTAAAAAAATACCTGCTGTTTGCAAAACACTTCAAAGACTGGAAAAGAATGTCTCCAGTACCTCACTAAAAACTGGAAGAAAAATGTTGAGTACAAACGCCTTTGAACTCAGAAACTCAAGAGTTTTTTATATTTTACTTTTGTCTGATTGTAAAAGATAAGCATGCTCATTGGAGAAAATTTTTAAAACACTGAAAGTATAAAGGAAAAAAATAATAATTTTATCATTGAGATATATCATAACATTGGCACCTTGGTTGTCATAAAAAATTCTTTAAAACATGTTTTTTAAGTGCTGCGCAATGTTTTGCCATTCCTGTGAGATTAACATGTAATAATGTCCCCATTTTTCTATATTAGGATTGTTTTCAATTTGATATTATAAATAGTGTTCTGATGACAATCCTTGTGCCAAAAATGGTGTCTCCATTTTTGTCTGTGTCATCCTCGAAGCAAAATACGGGCCGAAGGATTATGGATAGTTTCAAGATGTCAAAAATCCTCTGGGTATAAAGTCCATCCATATAATGTGACAAATAAGTTATAGTACATTTCACCAAGGAAATGAGATTGACCTTCATGCTTTCATTCATTCATTCATTCATGCAGGAAACATTTATTGAGTTCCTGCTGTATGCTTTCATGTTCTTGGCAGAGGAGAGTCCGTGATGCACTTGAGAAACTGGGTTTGGCTAAAGGAAGAAAACAATCAAGAAACACATCAAAGGACCGGATATTTTCAGGGAGTGTTTGGTGAAGAGCTCAGTGAGCCTAGGAGATGTCATTGAGCACGACTGGTAGGGAGGGGATTTAGAGCTTCTGTAGATTGTAGACCAGAGAGGCCTCTCTGAGCAGACTCATAGGCCGGAACCGAACCACAAGGAGACACCTTAGGAAGAGCTTCCCAGGAAGAGGAGAAACAGCAGGCGCAGAGGCCAGGCAGGGGGCCTCTGTGCCAGGGCGAGGAAGTAGAAACTGCTGCAGAGGTAGCAGGATTGAGGAAGCAAAAACGTGGGTGCAGATGTGGACGCTGAAGAGTCTAGAAGCAGGATGTACCCCATCAAGTGAAGACAAAGCTGCATAGCTTTTGGACAGGACACACACCCTGAGAAGGAGAATGTTCTGTGCCTGATTGGACCAATAAACTGGGAAAGGTTCCAAGCACCTTTGTGGATGAGCAACTGAGTCAGAAAGATTGCAGCACAATTGTGTTCAAAAGTCTGATTAGAGAAGGAGTCGGGGAGATGAATTCCTCATACATCTGTAGCAAGAAAGGGAAAACAACCCAAGTGTCAAACTAGAAAAATGATACAATAAATTATGATAGATCCATAGTATAAAATATTATGTCACCATTTAAAATCATGGTTGTGAAGAATTTTAATGACATAAGAAAACGCAAATGATACCATGTTAAATTTTTAAAAATCTAAAACTATGTATAGTAGCACAGTTATATATATTAATATTTTTTTTTCAAAAAATATCCTGGAATAGAGTGGTTCAAAATGTTAACAGTGGAAGTCTTTGGGAGGTAGGATATGGTTGTTATGTTTAATTTTTATCTTTATACTTTTTGCATCTTCCTAATTTTTAATGAGACATACATTACATCTCTAATCTGAAAAATAAAATATGTAGACTCTCTTTTGAATGCCCGAATTAAGATGAAATTCATGGCACAGTTCCTCAATTATAGAACAAGGAGCTGCAGTTAGAATAGGGGCATCCCTTAGAAAAACGTTGAAAGGAACCTTGTAACAAAGGAAGTGCCCCACAAGGAGTGAGAGACTATCAGATGCCTTGTTAGAGGCCTGGGAAAAATACTTACAAAGAAGCAAGAGATGTGGCACCCAGAGGGAAAAAAGTAAACTACCGTCTTGACAAGAGGCATTAGACAATGTCCTTGAGGAAGCTGACATGCTGTGGCATCACAGCCCCCAAAAATGAGAAGAGAAAGGAAGGAAAAAAGGAAGCAGCTTCATTGTTGTGCATCTCAGGACACACATAGAGGAGAAACAGAGGACATTGTGCTCTGTCCTTGGCTGCCAGGTGTGACTTGGGCCATTTCACCACAAGAAAGACAATCAGAGGAAGAGAACACGCAAGTGACGTTAGTGTGTATCAGATCATGAAATGATAAAATGGCCTCACTGACGGAAATGGGCCGCTTAGTCCAGATCGGGTTGAAAAATAAGTGTGTTTGTCAGGCAGGTCTCTGGATTCCAAAGAGCCAAAACCATCACATCTAGTTTTGCTCGTTGCCATAGCCCCAGCACCAAGCACATGGCCTCGCATATAACAGCTGCCCAGTAAATTCTGAAAATAAATGAATGAAGAATCCAATGAACCAAGAGTTTAAGAGGTATTGCAAGTGGTGACACTAGAAAGAAACATCTGCATTTGTAAATTCACTCACTGTTTCAATGACTATTTATTGAACATCTTCCTGTGCAAGCCACTGTCTTTAAAACAGAAACTGCTCCACAACACATTTGACTAGCGCAGTGAGCCTGCACTGGGGAAGATGGGTGGGAGATGTTGCTGGAAACATCCCTAGCCTTTTGAGATGAAGTCTGGGGAGAAGCCACAGGGTCCTTCCCTGCATTCCTTGGTGCCTGAGAATGGCCATCCATTTACTGATTTGGTCCCGCAGTCTCTGGTATTCCAGGCCAGTTGACATGTTCCCCTCTGCTGTTTAGGGAACAGATGGCCAATTTTCTGGCTGTTGTGGAGGAATCCTGTTTGGCCCCAAGGTCATCACAGTGTGCGTGACATGACCCCCAAGATCATTTTCACATCAGAGTGCTCTCACATCACCCCTCTCCCTTAGGTGGTGAATCTTTCCCCA
Source organism: Avahi laniger (assembly GCA_963575035.1). Classification (NCBI taxonomy): domain Eukaryota; kingdom Metazoa; phylum Chordata; class Mammalia; order Primates; family Indriidae; genus Avahi; species Avahi laniger. Next base: position 95,891 of record CAUYSK010005758.1, on the reverse strand, counting down.
CGTTCCCAAATAGGGCCCACCCTGGGCCTGGAAATGGTCTTTCTTCAAATTCCTGCTTCAAAAGAGAGTGTGGGGTTTTTATTTTTAGGGGACAATGACTCTGTACACAGACCACTTTATTTTTCTAGTACAAGTCTTCAGAACTCTATGGTGTCCTGGTAGTTGACAGGATGGTAAAGTCAATATTTGGGAAATGTCAAGATAAATTTGGATTTTGCCTTGGACTTCGCCAAGCAGATTGATGATTCTTCTTTCTGATTCTAGGATCTGGATCTTTTAAGTACAATCAGCAGCACAATATAGCATTGAGCAAGGAGACACTTCCAAAATAGATGAGTTTTGTTTCCTACGTATTTGGTGAACTTCCTTTGTGTTCATCTCAGGACCTGTCAGGATATCAGAAATTTACAGTGTGAGCTAAAGAAAAGCACCGTGACAATCCCCACCCCAGCTTGTACGTGTTCCTCACAGTATTTTTAACCATGCATACATACAAGGTCAGGATCATGGCATCTCCTTCTGCAACAAGCTCAAGAAACTTTGAAGATATGAAACTACAACATTATTAAGTATAGCACTAGGCAAATTTCAAATTCTAGTAACTCTAGAAACGTAGTGCCTTTGGCCTGTGTATTTATGTCATGCTATTTTTGTTCAAATCCATCCAACATATTTTTGTTTCAAGCCTAACAAAAATTAAGTCCTGTTGAAATTATTCAGGCAGAGGGAGTGACCCAGACGAAGAAAAATGGGTGGTTGGGGAGGCCAGACAGAGACATGAATGCATGGAGAGAATCTTCCCATGGGACAGGGATGGGAAGGTAATGAAGAAGATTGTGAGGGCTCCAGTTCCCTCATGGTGAAATGTGGAACTGAAGAAGAAGAGGAGGAGGAGGAGGAAAAGGAAGAGGAGAAGGAGGAAAAAGAGGAGGAGAGAAAGGAGAAGCACCACCAAGGCAGCAGCATGTCCTGATGAAATTCTTTCAAGGTCTCTCACAGCACAATATAAGATGTCACTTTGGCTTAGTATCTTGCATATCTGGAGCAACAGCCGAACAGCATGCAAATCACTACCTGGTTGGCTTTCAGACACTAAACTTCCAGGAACTGGCCAGCTGACATTATTTTGGAGGCTTCCTTCTCTTTCACATATCTCTGTCCACCACGTTGCAGTGTTTTCAGGATAAACAGAAATGGGGAGGAACATCCTAACTTGATGCTTGCTATCAAAATGAGCCATCTTGGTCTGAATGCTGTAATTAGGGAGCTCTTCTGGTGCCCAACTGTGACAGTCCAATGGTCTGTTAGCTCCTGAATTAATGTTCAGCCCTTTGCCTTTTGGACACCTGCTTAGTCATTGAGAAAGGGCAAACCTAGACAGCTAAAGCTGGGACTAGAATTCTCCCAGAATTGGCCCAGACCTATAGGTAGTAATATTTTGATAAGTCAGACTCTGAAAACAGGAAGACAGTGGAAAAAATGAGAGCATGGGTCATTACATGGCTTGTGATGCTTCATGGAGTATCTTGGGCAAAACCAAGAGGCCGTGAATATTTGTCATGTAAATAAATAAATGGTACCAGACATTGGGATCCCTGGTTCTATGACAGTGGAAAAGCGCAGAGGAACTAGAGAAAACACTGAAGAGTTAGAAAACTTTTCCAACTTTTCTTCAGGAAGAGGACTACCAAGTTTCAGGTGGGCCCTTTGAGCTGCCCAGTGGTGCACCCGGTTCTTTAAAGGAGCCCATGTGGGAGCACGACTCACATTGCACATTCCAGCTGCACCAGTTGCCTCCTCTGGTTGCTTGTTTTGGTTTCTATCAAGATCAAACACACAGTAATCACCTTTTACCTAGCCCTCAACCCTACTTTTGCAGCACAAACTGATGATTATATTTTGATGTGCAGCTTCCTGTTCTGAAGAAAGTAAACAGAAGGAAAAACAAACGTCTCTGTGACATTCTATGCTAGCTCCTCGTTCCTAGGACAGGAATATTTTAGTAAAGTTCTGTGCTGGAATTGCTTAATGTAAATGCATTGAAAGAAAACATGATGGAAGCAATCAATAGGTTTGACTTCATAACATTTTAAAATTTCAATCCATAACGCTGTTTCTCATGAACAAAATTAACGGGCAAGCATCAAGCTGGGAAATGTTTGAAATGAATATATTGGAACAAAAAGGTTAATATTCCTAATATATAAAGAATTCATACAAATCGATAAGTTAAACATTAAGACCCAAAATAGAAACCCAGGTAAAGGACAAACAAATCTCTAAAGAGGAAATGCAAATGGCAAATCAACATATGATAAAATGTCCAGCCTCGTTGGTTTTGAGCAAAATGCAAATTGAAATAGCAAGGAGACATCATTTCCCTTATCAAATTAACAAAGATTCTAAAAGGATGGTCCAAAAAAGGGTGCAGCGAGGCAGAATGTCGTGCTACACATGAGGAGCACAGACTTTCTGGAATATAACCTACGTCAAGATCTTTAAATAAGTCCTTTTGACCCAGGCATTCAACTTATAGAAATGTATCTTGAGGAGGTCATCAGAAATGTGGGACCTCATTTATATACGAAGATGTTCATAACAGACATTTGGTTTATTTAAATACTAATTTTAATGGAGCAAAAGTATGTCAAATTATGAAAATGGCTCAATAAATGTGGCTCATCCATTCTGTGCAATATAGAGCCATTAAACGTTTCATGGCATGGAAAAACTCTTAAGACATAACATTAATGGAAAAAAACAGGAAAATATCACTATATGTGATTTTATCTATATTTTTAAAACTGGAAAGAGACTGGAAGAAACTACTTTAAATCCTCACGTCAGTGATCTCAGGGCAATGAGATTACTGGGAAGTATGATTTTCTTTTTAACATTTTCTCCCAGGTTTTCCAGAAAGGGTGTGTTTTTCTCTTAAAATAGAAAAAGAATAGGGATCCCTCATAGATGCCCTCAGTCAAGATCATGAACTTTGCGGTTTGTTGACATCTTACAGCATGAACTCAATCTGTGGACCAATAACCCTTAAATGACATAACACATCATATCATGTTTCCCTTTCTGCATTGGTTGCCAAAAAGCTAACACCAAATATACTGCTCAACTAAAACAATCATCTTGACTTTGCATTAAGTTTTTTCACCTCTCTTTATATCACTTTGTATATTTTATATTTATTTTTATACCTTATATTATGTATCTTTAATTAGAAATGATTTCAAATTCTTTTTATTTTGAAAATAGTTAGTTACTCCATTATAATACCTACAAATGTATATATGAAGTTTTATAGTCAGTAGAAAGCATTGAACGTACTTAGTTTTGATGTGTTATTCAGCTGTAGGGGTCTGTGGCAAGTGGTGTAAGAATCCTAGTGCTGTTGGGAATGTGCACACTCGTGTATACACATTTTGTGTGTGCATGCACACACATGTATATGCACAAACACTGTCATCTGCACACACTGCTAGTTCTTCACTGTTCATTGTAGAATATAAGCCTCAGGGTTGCATTCTCTCATGCCTGACATGTTATTTCAGAACTGTGTAGACTCATGTGCCTCGATTGTGCAGTTCATGGTGTGGCCTGAATGACAGAAGCCACCTAACAAAGAATTCTCTCTCTATTTATATAGAGAGGCAAAATTGTATTACAGGCCCTTAAGTCCAGTCCCATACATGTCTGTAAAACAGCTGAGGTGGAAACAAATCCTTCAGCCATACTATTCATTTTTCCTAAAGAAAACCTATATAGGTATTCTAAGTTCCACTTTTAAAAAAATAGCTTGGATAAAACGACCTTTCAAAACTAACTCTGGGTTCACCAAGATACATACCTTAACTGTGTACAAGTTTTTGTCTATCGTTTGTACTTTGGTAAAGCTTGAAAAACAGAACAAAACCTGCCTAACTCTGGGACCCTGTTCAGGGCTTCTGATTTCTCTTGGAATGAGGTGTTGAAGATCTGCATGCATTTCAGAGACTTTTCCCTATCAAGTTAATTTTCCCGTTGTATTCCAATTGTAGGAGGGGAAACCTAAGGTATACAATGAGACTTATTAGGTCTTAGGATTTAATGCATCCAAATAATGTCTTAAATTAAAAGGAAAACCCACCAAGGCTTTCTTGCATTTGGGCGTTTTGCACCTTTCTTCCTGGATGTGAAAGGTGGTAGTTATATCATGGTAGTTGACCGAGGGTTGGGGGTTCAGACAGACCTCGCTTTGAATTATGTCTCTCCCACTTGTTAGCTCTGTGAGTTTTTCAGTGACATTTAACTCCTCTGAGCCTCACTTTCCTCATTTGTAAATATTCACAACAATGATAGCTGATGTATTACATCTTTGTGCCCAGGACTGGGCTGGGTGCTTAATAGGTATTGGCTCATTTTATCCCTCACCACCTCGCAGAGGTGTGTGTTTCTTGGACTCCCATGGCAAACAGGGAAACCGAGGCACCAAAAAAAATGCCACGACAACAACAAAGACAACAAAATCGCTTGCTAAAGTTCACCCAACCTATAAGTGGCAGAGCCAGATTCCAACTTAGGAAACCTGGCCCTGGAGCCTGTGTTCTTAACCACCCCACCCTGGCTGGTAACATTTGCATCAAAGGATTACTCTAAGGATTAAGAGAAATGGTGCAGGGAAAGTGACTGATACCTGCTTAACTCCAGATAGTAACATCAGGGGGAGTCATCCTTAGGGCAGGAAATTTGGTACCACCCCTTCTGTGACTTGAATCACATTCCAAGAGAAGTGTTTGAATGTGAGAAGGAAACACCAGTGTGGAAGGAACTCAGGGAGGAAGACTCTGGCGCTGAGGACCCGCTCCCTGGGAGTGGAGAACCTGCTGCCTGGCTCAGCCACGACCACCCCCCTGGTCCCTGGACAAGTTCAGTGACTTCTCTGGACCTTAGACTCTTGTCTGTAAAATGACAGGACACAGTGGGCTCATGGTTCCTGAGGTCCATCTCTCTCCAACTGAGATCCCGGCAACTAGAGTGGCTGAGGCTGGACTAGAATGGCATCTCCTCGATCCCCCAGTTGGATGAGATTCTGCCTGGGAACCCCTGCCACTGGTTTGAGCCTTTCTTGAGACCTCCGTAGGATCCACTGCAGGTTCTCATTATTCACGGACTCATCTTACATACATGAGCTTCCTGAATTCTTCAGGCTATAGGGGGGAAGGTTCGGGAAGATAACACTGCAGCCCTGTAGTAGATTTTTATTTTGTTCCTCACAAGGTAACTAATATCCCTTCAATAAACCATCCTCCTGCTTAACTCAGGCAGAGGGGCTTCTTTCTCTTACAGTGAAGCCCTTTGACTGCAAGAGCCCCTCTTCCTCACAGATGAACTGTTGTCAGGAGAGTGGACTTGCTGAAGGACACTTGCTATCCCACTGATACCTAATCAGTGCCCTTTGCTTGGTGCCATGCCGCCTCCCTGATCCTCCTTGGTTAGAAGAAATTGGTTGTATAAGAGAGATTCAAGGAAAAGATGGAATTTTAGCAGTTCACTAAAGGGAGCCTACAACTTAAATAGGAGAGTAGAGCAGGAATTTTAGGTTTGGAACCAAGAATTTTCACTCATTCCCTTGCTTGGTCTTTTCATTAAGATTAAGCATCTATCACTTCCTAGGATCTGTGCTAAATACTCGAGATATGGACACAACAAGTCTTTCAAGAAGCTTCCAGTCTGTGGGGGAGACATACAGATACAATGAAATGCTGTAAGTGCTATAGTAAAGCTCACATAAGGTACTTGTGGGAGCCTGGGGGTGGGGTGCTGTTAACCCAAAACTAGCAAGAGTAATCTTGGAGGACTTCTTGGAGCAGGTGGCACCTAGGTTTAATCTAAAACTCAGATAAATAAGAGTTACAGAAACAAAGCAAAACAGAAAATAGAAAATGAGATGATATTATCAAATCATGAATCAGACACATGAAGGGAGATGGGAAAAACAACATAGACAGGAAGGGCAGTGTACACAAAGGTCCACAGCAGTATAAAATGTTAGGTGTTTGGGGAACTGCAAGTAATTCTGTGTGTATTAGACTAGAGAGATAGGTGGGAAAAAAACAGACCCATGAAGGATCTTAAATATTAACAAACTGAATTTTGTCATGAAAACAGCAAGGAATGGCCAAAAAGAAGTAACACGATCAGATCTGAATTTTATAAGGAGTTCCTCTGGCAGTAGTATAGGAAATAGATTGGAGACAACTTTTGGTTAAATATGGCACATTATGTATGTATTTATCTGTGTTTCCTTACAAAACCCATGGACATGGTAATGGCATAAATAAAATGGCATCTATCCACAAGTACAAAGAGAATGAAGAATAGTCAGCAGATGAGAGGCGTCAACTCAGTTTTGTGAGATGTCAAGTGGATGGAAGGGTGATACCTGACCAGTGAACCAGCGACAGTGGGATCCCTGCCCCTGCAGGATGAGAAGGCAAGAAACCAAAGTGAAAAATCAGGACAGAAAGGAACTTGAAGGAAACAGTGATGGCGCGGAGCACACAGGAAACATCAAGACAATGATAAGCACTAGCCTTGGGTCTGAGAGAAGTTATTGTACCCATGGAACAAGAACAGCATGCTATAAAAAAGGAACATGCAGAGAACACAATAGAGCTCTTAAAAATAAAAAAGTAAAATAGCAAACACAAAAAAAAGTTCAATAAAATAGTGGCAACATAAAGTTGAGGAAATCTCCCAGAAAGTAGAATGAATAAAGTAGGGAGAAAAAATAAGAAAATTAGAGGACTGGTCTAGGAAATCTAAAACCCTGATAAATAAGAGTTACAGAAACAAAGCAAAACAGAAAATGGAAAATGAGATATTATCAAAGAAAAAAATGCAAGATGCCTAACTCACAGATAAGGGTTGTCTGCTTTGAAAGGGTTCATTGAGTGCCCACCACAATGAATTTAAAAAGACCCCAATCTCTAAATACCATTCCCCACTAAAAGCCGGGAAAAGTGGATGATTCTAGGCCTAGGGCGGGAAATGTACAGGATGGAACACTATATCAAACTGAACAGCAAAACAGTCATTAAAGTCTGTTTGGGTCATGTAAGTAGGACTCAGGGGCCAATTTGGAGAGATTCCCACTAGCCCAGATGTGATAATTTGAGCATCACTTAGAATAATGACCGTAATGCATCAGAGGTGTTTCAGACCACGAGTCTATAATGGTTCTTTAAAAAGAACTCATTGGCCACCTTTGAAAGATGCTAGGGAACCAACTCATTACTTTGAAAGCTGGCAAATAACAAGAAAGAATCAAGCATTTATTTTGTCTTTCTTGCAAAACTATAGCTCAGGTAAACAAACAGTTGGTGAGAGAAGGTATCTCTTGGTACAAGTATTTCAGCTAATAAACAAAGAAGGAATGAAAACAAATGAGAACCTCAACATGTTGTATCACCCAGTGAAATAAAGGAGCCGGGCCAAGACTATTGATTATCTCTAACATCACAGAAAGAGTGACAAGCAGACATTTGTGCCTCCCGATGGAAGTATGCTTCACCACCTGTGAGGTCCGATTGCCAAATTCCCTCTCCTGTTGGCAGAAACAAGGCAGTAAAAAGCTAGTTTCTCATTTTTCTGGCTATTTAAGCCAGAAGAGAATATTTTATGCAGAAGCTCAGTTTACACTGAGTGCAGGGACTGGGGGTATGGTACAAAGGCCTTTGCAAGTGATGGGTGTGATATTTAATGACAGATTAGGTGCATCCAAGTGAAAGTTCCTGAATCTCCGCCCAGGGGGAATGTTGGAGGTTTAGCCCAGCTATCCATCTGTCACCTAGATAGTCTCTGCAGCTCCCTCAGGCCAAGGGACCAGGGGTTCGGTCCTGGGTAGGATCTTTGCTGCAGCTGCCCTTTCCTGCCTGGTCCCATGGGGGCAATGTGCAATGCCCCTGTGCGTAGCATCTCTTTTCACTTTTGCAGGATTTTATAGACTACAGCCACACAGAGACATTAACTCCAGATTGCATTATGTCTTAATTTGGGTTCCTCCAACATCTGACCCTAGACAGGGGCTTGGGTTTAGGAGGTATCCCAGGAAGCAGGGTGAGGAAATGAGGAAGGGAGACAGGAAAGCCAATACAAGATGTGTCAGGGAGTGAGTTACTGCTGTGGCCCGCTGGTGCTCAGTCCCCCCAGGAACCCCTGGGAGACTGTGAGGACCAGGCCTCGAAGTTATCCCATTCAGCAACAAAGAAGTGGGAGTCTCTTTCCCCCTTTGGTTGAGGGTCACTCCTGGGCTGCTAACTCCCTGACACTCTGGCTAGTCCTACTGAGTGTGCTCTCTGGCCAGAGCACATGTGGACAGGAGAGAGCTGTCCGCAGGTCTCCAAGTGAGTGGAGGTCTCCCCCACATAGCCAGTAAGTGGCAGAGCTCAGACAACCAGGTTATTCTGGCCCCAACGCGATGCTTGTAGCAGCTGCACTAAACTGGTCTTAGGGGCTTTTATAAAGCTCTGATCTGGAACTTGGGAGGGAGGGCAGGCTGATTCTGGCTGGACTTGCCTAAGTCAAGCAGGTGGTGACACAGGTATTGTATGTCGGGAGAGCAGGCACTTAGGGGCTGGGCTGTGGCATGACGCACCCCAGCAAGAAACAGGGACACTTGTGCTCAGCAGGCAGATAGGAACCTGGCATCTGACCGGGACTGTCCTGTTCCCGAGTTCAGCGTCTTCCGAAGCCCTCTGTTAAACAGGGCAAACGGTGCCCTTTGCCAGGCAGCCTTGGTGAAAATGCTGACAGTAGTCCTCAACCCTGGCTGCACATTAAGGTCACCTGGGGAACTTTAAAAAAACGGATGCCTCTGTCCCCTCCCCAGAGTGAGGGAAATAATTGGTCTGTGGTGAGTCTTGGCATGGGGAGCTTTAAAAATCCCCCCAGGTGTTTCTAATGAGCAGCTACAGCTCATAAGAAAATTCTAAAAGCTTAAGCAGGAAGTTTCTATTGCAAGCAAGTATTATTTTAGCAATCAGGAAGGAATTTCTCACTTCTTTGTAAAACCCCACCCACTGAGTGGGGGAGGGGGAGGAATGGGAAGGGACAGAGGGCTGTGAGAGGGAGCACTGTTGCCTGCAGGCCCCTGATGGAATGGGAGAGTTACACCTAAGTGCAATTGATCAGTGATCGATAAGATTGGGCAGCCCCTCAGCTCTGTCCCCTCCTGCCCAGAAAACCCGGCTTCCCAGCTGTGCCCCCTCACCTCCCCAAGCTTCAGTTTCCACATTTATAAAATGGGTGTATTCGTGTCGCCTGAGCAAACTCAAATGAACTGGACACCTGGCATGCCCAGGGCAGACACACGGGCAGCAGGACTGGCCAAGAAGGCTTCTGTATTCTGGGCCTCTACAAAGCTGCTTTAGCAGGTCAGGAGATGTTGAGTTTTCTGTGCTGTGCCGGTCAGCCAGATGCCATGGGAGGGAGACATTTGAGGGGCCAAACTCGGGAGGGGAGATCTTCCTTCCTCCAGCTTTTCCTGCTTGCCAACTCAGTCCAGGCCACAGAAACTGAAACCTGGCAGGGGGTGAGCACGGAGTGAAAAGGGGCCTTCGCTGGGTCTGAGGGAGATGGCTTCGGTAATTAGGACAGAAGAATGCGTGGCTGGGCCATTTACAAACTTTGCAGGGCGCTTTCCCTCCCAAAGAATGAGCTAAGCAGGAGCCCCCCTGGAGGTGTTTTTAATGGGGCTGAGCAGCGGGAGGGTTTGCAGAGTTGTTTTCTCTGCTCCCAGGGGTTCTGTTTCTGTTTTGGTGTAGGCACTGAACGTATTGGCCTTCCAGAACCCCATTTGTTGTGATTAATAACACGCATCATCCAGAGCTCGAGCAAAGGCAGGCAGCAAGGAAGCAAGGATCCTGCTATTTAAAGAGGGCAGTTTGTGTAGAGACATCCTGCCCAGCCCCCACAGTAGGTCGGTTCTGCAGACATTTGGGGTGTCGGGTCCTGACAATGCCACCACGATTTGAAGCCAGTTCTGCCTGGAGAGCTTACTGTTTAGTGCAGGATGCCAGGTATGTCCACAATTCATTTCACTGCAACACAGGGCATAATACAATGGAGGTAGGCACCCGAGCCTGGAGGGAGGGAGGAATGGGCAGAAAAGGCATTTGCCCCGCTAGGAGTCTTGTCTGAGACAAGTTTAAAGGAAAATCAATAACAGTATGAAAAGGAAGGAGGGATCCTTAATGGTGGAAGGATCTGCATGAGCCATGGCAGAGGGGACAGGAAAGGCATGGTGTGGTGGAGAAACAGCCAACGGTGCAAGGAGCCAGGGGTGACAAGAGATCAAGCTGGGAGACTGAGCAGAGACCAAACACCCAGGACCATTTCCTGAGTTCAGGAGCCAAGACCTGAATCCAACTCTCTCCAACTTTTTATTTTGAAACTTCCGAACCTACAGAAAAGTTTCAAGACGACTGTAGTAAATAACTGTACACCCCACACGTGGATTCCCAACTTGCAGCAGGTGCTGCAGTGACCTTCTCTCCCTCTCTGGATTTGCTTTTCCCAAACCTTTGAAAGTAGGTTGCAGACGTCATGACTAAATACTTGAGCATGAGTCTCTGGGAGAAAAGGGCTTTGTCCTGCATGACTACAATGCCATTGTCACACCCATGGAATTGAACACTGATGATATATTGGATGTATATATATGACATTTGTTCTATAGTTAAATTTTCTGAGTTATCTCCAAAATGAACTTTCTAGCTCTTCTGTTCTTTATGTAGAGTCTGATCAAGGAAGACACGTGGCATTTGGGGACATTGACTCTTTAGTCTCTGTTGGTGTAGAACAGCCTCCGCTTTTTTGTTGTCATCGTTTTGTTTTCCTTGACATTAACATTTGTTAAGAGTTCAGGCCAGTCACTTTGTAGAGTGTCCCTCGGTGTCGATTTGTGTAATTGTTCACTCATCTTTTGATTAAGGTTGAACATTTTTGGCAAAAGTGCCTCATAGGAGAGGTCACGTCCTTCCCGTTGCATCCTATCAGGAGGCTCACGGTGCTAGCTTGTCTCAATATTGCTGTGCTAAGTTATTCACTTGGTTGCATCTCCATAATCTCTCCATTTTAAAGGTACATGTTACTTTTTATAATTAAGGGTGATTTTACAATTCTATCTATCCACTTGGAGCTTGGCATTCTTCTCTAAAGAAAAACTCCCACCACATCCCCTTTTATAAAAAAAAAAATCACCGCTGTAGACTTATGGGATTCATTTTTTATTCAATGCATTATAATTCATTAATACCATGCTGCTTCTTGGTGCTCAAATCATCCCTAACTGGACCAGTGGGAAACCCATCAAGCCAGCTCCTGTGCACTCGACGGGTCCTTACTCAACTTTGGACACTTCCAGGCTTTCTGCCTCACTTCGTGCTTTGCTGCCCCAGACTTGGAATTAACCACTTCTCTGAGGAGCCCTAGTTCCTTTTAATGAGGAATAATAATGCGAAAACAAGGTCTGTGTGCCAGCCTATGTTTCATTGCTACAGAAATATCATTGCCTCTAGGCCCTTTGAGTGGAGAGTGCTAAGAAACTTGTATGTTCGAAAAGTGTAATGGTTTATGCCAGTAACACCAATTCTTCACAGAGCTCTTCCTCACTTCCCCCGATTCCATATTCCCATGTTGGTTCTCAAATATGTGAGTACTATTCACTTATTTGCTCTATCCTACAATATGCATAAAGTTATTCCCTGATTGCTACGTAAGTAACACCGCCACCAACGACAAACTTACTAGGTAAAATGGAAGATTTTTTGGAGTCATCTTTTTCCTTGGAATATATTCCACTAACGGTGTACACTTAGGGTACTTTGTTAAGAATTACTTAAATTTATTATTTGTATGTGGGATTATGTTTTAAGTATGTACAAGTAGATTGACTTGTTTGTATACAACTTCAGGGTTTGTTTTTTCATCTTCCATTTCATTTTTTGGATGTAAAATACTTACATTTCAAAAGTCAGTACTATCTAAATTGTTTATCTAACCAGTCTCCTAGGGATGGGCACTTGGGTTTTTTCCAGTAGTTTGCTATCACAAATAATGATGTGGTGAATCATTTCAATTCGTGGATGTGTCTTCTGGGTTAACTCCTGAAAACGCGATTGCTGCACGGAACAGCCCACGTCATTTTATGAGGTGTTGTCACATTCCCTTCCACGTAGGCTGCGCTCTTTGAGTTTTCATTGGTTCTTTCGGAGAATGCATTTGAGAGGAAGTGAGGTTGGACATAGGAAGATGGGTCAGGAAGCTACTGCGGCCATCCAGGCGGGTGATGGTACCGGAACCACGAACAACAGCGGGATATGGGAAGGAGACGAAGGCTGGGTTAGAGGCTTGGACCTTGATTGGACGTGAGCAGCAAAGGGGTAAAAACAACGGAAGGACAAAGGAACAAGAAGATTCCCAGGTGATTGGTGGAGGGAAGCAGGCAATGTGGCGTCCGCACAAGGACAGGAAATACAAGGAGGAAGAAGACATGTCTGTGTGTGAGTGTGAGTGTGCGTGTGCATGTGTCTGCACGTGCGTTCACACGCGTGTTCATGTGCCTGTGTAGGTGTGTGTGCGCAGGAATGAGTTCAGTCTGAACAGCAGAAGTTTGGGAAGCAGATGCCCAGGAAGCTGGGAGCACGGGGTGGAGTGGGGCTGGCAGCAGTGAGCCACTGGCACGACGGAGGCAGCAAAAGCCACGGGCGTGGACGAGGTCAGCAGATACACCGCAGAGTGTCCCCGACTCTGGGCACACAGGCAAAAGGGTGCGTTTATTTTGCTTTTCTCAGATGAATGAGTGGACTCATTGCTTTAAATTTAGAGATATTTCACCTGAAGAGGCATCTGGAAGCTGAAGAAAAACATATTTAGCGTATTATGTAAAAATCCAACTACTCTTAAAAAAGAAATGGAGTTTATGTTTCCCAGCTTTTCAGATACCGTATGTGCTTTAGTATTCCACTGGGGTGGGGAAAGTAGATGTGGCCTTGTCCTCAGAATGAAGTGTCATGACCGTCACTGTGAAGCAAGCTGCCGTCGGAGACTGTTCCTGCGGGGCCTCTGCCCGGTACAGGCCCCGCCCTCCTACGCATCCTCCAAACAGGCCTGTCCTGGGCTGACCCGGGGAGGATAAAGATCTCTCCTGGAAGAAGGTATTCACTGGAGGCTGGGAGGACTCGCAGCGGCGGGACCGTGGGACCAACAAAGGTTCTGAGGGAAGGAGCCGGCATCTGCCATCAGGGAACGGGCTCCTCATTTCTAGAGGGCAGTTTATGTTTGGCTAAAGGTGTGGCCCAGTGTATTCATGCACAACTCTGGTATGACAGATAAATCCACATTTTTAGAAGCTTATCGAAAATTCTATTCTCCACACGTAACAAATTAGCATATTTGCAGTCACACATTGAGGATCTGGCATTGTCATCTTCCTCATATTTGAATTACTCAAATAATTGAAAAATCCCTTCAAATACCAATTCAACAACAGTGAGACACACACCCCCTTTGGATTTGGTCTTTTAGCAATACTTTCTTGCCTCCTTACCCTGTGTGTAGTGCACATTACTTAGCCAGGTCTACACTCAGTAGCACTAACGTGAGCCACGCCTGGTTGTGATGATTGCAGCTGCTGTTTGCTCCCTTAATGGGCAGCCGCCAGCTTCTTCTGCTGTCTTCTGGTTTGCCTCTAACAGCTCTTTTCACACCAATAAAATCCAGTCACTCTTGTTGTGTGCCGGTTTGAACATTCAGTGGGCTTAGACGCAGCTGCCTATTCCACGCAGTGGTAATACTCTGTGTTAAGCAGGAATCATTAGACTCTGAGAGGCTCCTCAAAAATAAATGTCTGACAAGAGCTCAAGGCACCACCAGCAAGGGCTGAGAATATGGATGTGGAGGAAGTCTGACATCTGGACGGTGGAGTCTTGCCACCGGCACTTCCTTTTCCCTAAAATATAAAGCCTCCAATACAACTAACCAAGGCAAGCTCATGTGAATTCTCCCCTTTGGGTGGGGATGGTATGAACCATCCTTAGTCTTTATCTGGGAAGCAGAAGAGAGGCCCTAGGTTTCAGTCTGAGTTCTCACCCACTCCAGAGTCCATCACTGCTTGGCCATATGGTCTTGGGCTAGTCGGAGCCTCCTTATGTACACGTCATTTTATCTTAAAATGGAGCTATTACCTGCCCTGCCCAGATGGTCATTGTGAGAAGGCTTTATACAATCAGTGCAGTCTACGCATATCAAATATCTTTACCAGTTCAACATCCTTATTTGCGCCTTGGGGATGTTGCACATGTATAATAGACAAGTTACAAATTATGCTTTTTCTCAGCTACAGCAAGCATGGGATGCCTTCTTTCCATCTTCATTTCTTCCCTTTACCTTCAGAGTTTCCTCTACCTCTCTCTACCCCCAGGAGCTTAAAAAGGAAATATAATGCTGTTTTTTCAAAAAAACAAATCTGAAATAATTTTCCCCTTGTGCACTATTCTTAGCAGCAGCCAGAGTTTCATTTCTCTGAAGGTTACTAAATGCAGGAGGAGGTGTGAACTGTGTTGACAAAAGAAGCCACTCAACTGTCCTGTGCTGTTCTCAACTTTACTCTGTTATCATCGAGGAAAGAAATGATGCAGCGGGTTGCATCAGAGGAAGCTGCCGATATTTGATTACTTTTGATATGCAAACATGGCAATTTTGTACGCTCAACCTAATGATTGCTGAGAAAAGAGAATTACACTCTTGGTTCAGGGTTATCCAAGCAATATTGCAGCATAAAGCTGTGACCCTCGTTTTTACAGTGAAAACTCTTCAACAAACCTAGGGAGTGCCGTGTAAGTAAACGCAGAGGGGATACACACACCATCTCTGCTGCTCTGTTTCCTCCATTTTCAGGAGACACTGCTCTTTCTTGAGTCTAGTTCAGCCCTGGAGAGAGATACATGTTCATGTGGGAGACGCTGGGAGTTGGACTTGAATTTACTGTGTTATTTTAATAGGCTGCTCCCTGTACTTGACAGTGAAGTTCATTGAGGACTGTCTTCAAAGCCCTGCAGATCCGCCAAATAAATAATGCCCTGGGCCGCAGACTCTATATACGGTCATGCGAGAGGGTCATAAATCTGTGCTTGCGGTGGAGCGGCGGCGCAGTTACTCCGTCTTTATTTCTGCGCGACCCATAAAAGGCATCTTCAGTGTTGCTGATTATGTGCTCGTCATTTGATTTCAAGTTATGTCACCCTAAAGCAGGGAGAATTTCCTCACAATAAATCTCTCATTTTTAATCCAGAGCTCCAGTGAGAAAGCCTGTCTGCACAACTGAAGGAAAAGAGGGGGCCTGGGCTGTGGTTCCACAGGGTGCAGGGTGTGGGGGCAGCTGCCCTACTGGCTGCGAGAGAAGGCCTCTGCACCGGGTGGCGGGGGCTGAGGTCCGAGGGAGGGAGGAGGTGTTGGGTTTGGTCTTTCCTACTCCTACTCCTGACCGTACTCCTAACCCTATCGTTCTTCTTTGAGCTAAGACTTGGTTCTTGCTGGGTAAAGCCCACCATTTTTGGAGGTTTGGCTCCCTGGGAGCCGTCATCTCTGCTCTTGCAGAGACATGGCCAAGGGCACCATGTTTCTTTTGTCTTTTTGGACTCACGGAAGAGGAGAAGGAGGATTAAGACAGAGAAGATCAATAATCCAAAGAGAGATTTGCCTTGGCTCACAGCTCAGGCAGATGCGGTCTCCAGCCAGACCAGGGGTCCTCATGCCAAGAGAAGGAAAATGGAGGACAGAACTTGGGAGAGGAGGAAGAAAGAAGGGAGTGAAGGAGGAGAGAGGAGAAAGGCAGAGAGAGGAAAGGAGAGAAAGGGGGAAAGAAAGGCCGTTCTCCCAATTTGTATGGAAATTAAAAACAGAACCTGTACTGTAGGGTTTCTGTAGTCTTCAGGGAGAGCATTAATGAGAAAAATAGTGCATAAAAATGCAGCTGATCCTTGTTAGCAGCACTTCTCTCTTGGGGTGTCCCTATGCCAGCCTGTGGCCATGAACACACACACACACACACACACACACACACACACACACACACAGAGGCACGGTCACAGCTTGCTCCATCCTGCTCGTTTTGAGTCTTGGCCTGCGAGGTTGTCTTTGACCCTGGTCAGTGGTGGGGTCTCCACAGTGTCAAGTCCTCCACCCTCTGCCTGCCCTCAGGACGCCCGCCCCGTCAGGTATCTCTGCTGGGGACAAATGGAGCACCTCGGGCTTTGGGCTCAGGGCGGTAGTAAAGCCTTCATGTAAGTGGTGAAGGTTTTGACTGCTGGCTGGCCAGTGGGAAGGCAGTGTTGACCAGCAGTCCGGCGAGAACTTCGGTTTGTGCCTCAGCGCAGCCGCTGTCTGACATTCCCAGGTCATCTGTAATTTGGTTCCTCCAAGAAACAGATACCAAGACAGAATGAAACATGCAAGGATTTTACTGGGGAAATGCCTGCAAAGGGGGCAGGGGAGCTGGGGGAGGCTGGAAGAGGTGGCAACCCCCTGTGCTGTCCCACCTCGAGTGAGGGAGGAGAGAGGGAGGCAAGGTTGTGCGGATGTGTCCATGTGTGGATGGTCATGTAGTCTAGGGAATGTTCTGCAAGACCAGCAGGGAATCACCGAGTCCTTGGTATCCCCGCTGTGCTCGGTCACTGGCTGGGAGCAGCTCCCCATAGGGCCATGGAGCTCAGTCACCCTTTGGTCAGTGGATAAGTGTCACCAACCAGGTGAGCAGCCAGAGCCTCCTGCCTGCTGCCCTCCAAATTGCCTCTGAGCAGATGGAGAAGGGGGCAGATTGAAAACAGCCCTAGAAGAGTCAGAGGCAGGAGCCCCAGTCAGCTTCATACTGAGTTGAAACAGATAATCAAAAATCACTCAAGAAATAGGTTCACTTAAAAAAAAATAAAAAGATAAATTCAGCCAAAAAGTCATTTGTTAACAAGGTGTTTTCTCTGTCTGAATTCAAGGAGTTTTCTCCCGACATCCAACTGGGCAATGTGTAGACGCAGCTGTTATCAGCACTGAGAAATGTCGTAGGTTTAAGCTGCTGCAGGGGGCATTTAGGTTGGAAATAAGAAAGACTTTATGGCTGGTGAGGGGACCTTTAAACATTGCAAAGGGTTATAGAGTTATTTTGTTTTAGAATCCTTAAAAATCAGGTTTGGGCCAGGCACAGTGACTCATGCCTGTAATCCTAGCACTTTGGGAGAATCCCTTGGGATCAGAAGTTCGAGAGCAGCCTGGGAAAAATAGTGAGACCTCATCTCTACAAAAAATTTAAAAATTAACTGGGCATAGGCATACACTTGTAGTCCCAGCTAATCAGGAGGCTAAGGCAGGAGGCTCGTTTGAGCCCAGAAGTTTGAGGTTGCAGTGAGCTATAATTGTTCCTCTATACTCTAGCTCCGGTGACAGAGTGAGATCTTGTTTCAAAAAGAATTTTAAAAATCAAGTTTGAATCCTGTCAATGTAAGGTGAGTTGAGTGACTCTATCTGAGAGGACACACTTTGAAGTCCCGGCTTTCTACACTACCTGAACCTCCCCAGCGTCTGGTTGAGGTCAGGAAAAGGCATTGATGGAGTGACAGGAGGGAGATCTTTGCTTTTAGGCCAAGGAAGTGTGGTGGATGTCTGTATACACACAGCGCTTAGCAAAAGCCAAACCCCAAGGTGGATATTCCTAGAAGAGCACATTGTGGTCTGACATAATTTTTACAAAATTAAGCCCATTTATATATAATCTTAGTAATCATCCTAACAAACAATGGAAAATTTAAGAGTTAAAATTTTAAAAATCAATCCTAGAAGACAAGAAAAAGTGCCTGAATATTTTGAAGGTATTAGGTTGCTCTTTTTCTATGACCATCTCTCAGTTCACCTATAGAGCTTTTTCTCACTGTCCGCAATAATTCAAGCAGAGGCAGATGACCCCACGGAGAATTCCAAGCTGAAGACCGATTCCACTGCTATCCACCTATCTCAAGCCCCAAGGCATTCGTAAGTGGAAAAAAAAAAATACCAGCAAGAAAAATCAGCAACTAAAGGAAGTCTTCCATCAGGATCTCAGGGCCTCTCTTGTCCAGGGAGTAAAATGCACATTATGTTAACTCTGCAGAGACTGGCTTAGCTGTGTTCCCTTGCCTAGTGAGGAAGATGCTTTGCCAGCTCTTAGTGGCCAGAAGTGTTATTTAGCGTGTGTTCGCCAAAGCATCTCAAAACGTGGATTTAGTGCTATAAATTGTGAAAATTCACGTGACTGTGTTGAGCTTTCAATGAAGTTTCTGTGGATGGTGGTGGTTGCAACTGTCTGCATCTTAAGTAACTTCAGGACTATAGTTTCCATTCTTCAGGTAGTTCCAGTTAAGATACAGATGTTTTATCCACTGCAAATAGCTCTCTCTCTAGGAAGTTCTCCCTATTCAGGATTTAATGGAATATGCCCTTTCTCTGTGATGTATCACCTAAGGCACTTCAAGATCTATGTGGGACAATATTGTCCCATAATTTATTAGTAGACTAATGATAGATAACCAAATCCTGGCCCATAAAACATTTATGTTTTATTTTTGGAGTTTAGGAATTGAAACTGGGTCAAATCACAGAGAGCTCTTACACAAACTAATGAGCTTACAAAATCCAGATCCTCTCGGAAATCATGCTTGCAGTGGTTTTAATGAATGTTCCACGGGGAAAATGCACCAAGAGTTTTTGTTTGAATTAGGCAGTGACTAAACATAGGTCACTTTAGGTAAATTTCCTCCAATATACAGAGTATTAAACTTGCTTCTGTGTATCTTTGATTCTTTGGCTTCCTTTTTCAATCACAACTGCTAGTTTTCCTCTTTGGAAAGCAAGATGAAGGATGAAACCACCAAAATTTTTCTGCTGCCTTGTGGGAGGTGGACTGTGGAATTTGGTGAGAGTGACTCACCAAAATTTTGTTTTAAAATATAATGTATTAATAGAAAGTTTGAAGTATGGTGAAGACAACAAATTGGGAGATGACTGCCATTGAAAAAACAATTTGTTACAGTTCCAACAGGAGGGGGCATGCTGTGCCACCCAGGGCCACACAGGGAAGGGCCGGGGTCAGTCAGGCGGCAGAAGGAGTTGGGGATTTGGGAAAACGTGGGCAAGAGCCTTTACTGTGGTTTCCATGGGAAGGAATGGGTGAGGCAGGGTGAGCAGGTTTAGGATTGTCTAGTTTAAATAATTCAGTGGACTCTGGGGCATAGAAGCTGTCCCTAAGTTTTTGGTACCTGGCTCTGGGGTGATTAGACAGAAGAATAGTAGCCCTGAGTGCAGTGTGAGATTCCAATAATGAAAGTCGGGGTGTAGGCTCTGGATTGGTTGGTTTGTATTTGAAAAGTGCATTCACGAGTAGGTTGTTTACTATCTCTAGGACTTGGCTAACACTGAGAAGGGCAGTCCCTCGGGGTCAGCAAGGCCCCAGTGTCAAAGCCTCGGAATACAGAAAATGAAAGACATGATTAATACACATCTTCAAGCTGAAATTCCAGTGGTTTGTCAAACAAGATAAGTAAAGATTTAGGGTTACAGTTTTGATCACAGAAACTCCCATATATGGGAAATTTTCATGGGCGTTAAAACCAAGGAATCACAGAACTTTACTGTCCCATGGAAGTTGATAAATCTGGTATCTATCAGCCCCTTCTGTCACTGCGGCGTGAGGCGTGAGGGCCTGGAAGGTTCTCTGGAGAGAAGCCGGAGGCTGCACAAGGTGCGAGAGAAGGATCATAACCTCGAGTTTGAGCACATGGTGGAAACAAGCGGAATACATTTTCAGGTGATCTCAGCTCAAGAACGTTTACACTGCAGGAATAACATTTCAGAACTTTGTAGAACCCTGGTCTTTATAGTTAGCATTGGTGACAAATGACCTTTTTTTTTTTTTGGAGAATTTTTCATTTGCTTAGAAAGAGACAAATAATACGTACAGTGTAGCATGGTCTCTACCATGCTCCTTTTCTCCTGGATGGTAACAGACTGGTAACAGGCTGCACAGCTGCCTCGGGGTGGTTATTTGTTCTCAGCTAATTACAGAGTAAGGAGATTTTGCAGTCTTACAGATAGCAACTTACAGATAGAACTCTTTTTTCCTTTTTCTGTAGAAAAAGTGGAGCCCATCAAATGCCTAATTAGAGAGTCACCTATGCAGGGAATGGGAAATGCCGACTGCACTCCTGAAGGGAAAGAACCCCTCGTTTCTGCTGGAATCATACAGGAATTCCATCTCTTACTTTTGGAAACTACCTAACAACTGAGAATTATCTTGGCAACATTCAAGAACTGTCTTTCCTTTGTGTCACCACTAGCTTGGGATACTCTGCACGTCCAGTCACTCCAGCTTTGGATGTTGCCAACATGATTACAAGATGTTGACCTCTCTGCTTTAGGACAGTTTGCAATGAGGAGAAAATGGGATTCCATTTCAGGCAAGCCCAAGTTCAAATCTTGGCCAAGCCATTCACAAGCTAGACTGATTTTGGCTCTAGCTTATTCCCCTGAAACTCCGTGTACCAAGTGACCTGCTGGCTTGTCCTTCATACAAATGCTGACTTGTGCTTGGTAAGGAGACTGGTTTAAGGTCTTCCTGAGTTAAAATACAAATAATAGAGACAATAGCAGCTAACGCTTGTTGAGTATTTACCATGTGTCAGATGTTGTTCCAAGAACTCGACACATACCAGCTCATTCAATCCTTACACCCTATGGGGTGAGGACCATTATTCTTATATACTAATGCAATAGTACTTATGTTTGCCCCGATGAGGAAACTGAGGCCCCGAGAAGGGTTCCATGCCTGGCCCCAGAGTTACATGTCTGGGGAGAGGAAGCAGCAGAGATGGACTTGTGCTGAACCACTGATGGACTTTCTATTTGATCCGTAATTCTTCAAAGGTTGGAGGAACTCTCCTCTGACTTCCTTTTAAAAGGCCAAGCGAAAAGACCAAAGCAGAATTTTAGCTCATGATGGTGGCATTATTTAGCATGCCTTGCTGATTCGTGTCTCTTAGACTTTGTACATGGGTGTGAGAAAGAACGCCTGCTCCACCTGTCAGAAAGGTCCAGTGTGCTCACGTGGATTTACAGACCCTGGTACTTACAGGAGCCTCTTCAGGGAATGTCTTCCTCTCCCCACCTCCCCATCCCCTACCCCCAGTTTCTGGCTGGATACTGCCAGGAGCTTTGTGGCCAGTAGAAAGTACTGGAACAAAGGACCCTAGGAGGACTCATGGCTACATCTCTCATCATGTCAGTGTTCACTTCTGCTGCTTTCCCTGGGTAGCCGGGTCCATGGTCACCACTGCACCTGGGCCACATTCTTACAGCTCAGCCTCTAGGGAGAAAGGGGCCCAGCTCCAGTTAGGAAAACCCCAAGGAAGGGTTCTGATTGGCTACGGTTGGCCCCTGTGCCCTTACCTGAACCAATCACAATGGCCAAGGAAGTGAGGGCCTGTTTTTGGTCCAGCACAGGCCATGTCTCCACCTTTGACCAGTGACTGCAGCCAGGGGAGTGGGGTAACATCAGATGATAGCAGCTCCCATTTGAAAGAGGGCCAGGGGGGTAGATGTATCCATGAAAAGAGAGAGGTCAAGTTCCAAAGGATAGGATGGATGAATGAGTGAACAGAATAGCAATGTGAGTTACAGATATAGAAAAATGGTCCCCTAAGGGTTCCTCAGACTGAGGATGAACTGAGAGCATAACACTCTGCCCATGTGGGTAGGAAGTTTTGGAATTGGGCTGTGAACAAATTAAGGAAGAGGAGGAGTCAGGGGTATTGTGAGGGGGTGATCAGGGGGCACAGAAGAGGGGTGGACTCATACACCGTGCTCTACCAGTCTTCCCTCTGCTTCTCAACCTAGTTGGCCTTCTCACCACAGGGCCTTTGCACATGATGTTTCCTTTTTTGTAATGCAGCACACTCTCTTGCATACTTCAGATCCCAATGTGAATGTTATCTCCTCAGAGACCTCTTTTCTGAGCTCCCGATATAAATCAGTTTCTTCTTTAGTCTTGTCTTTCATAGACCCCTCTTTCCTTCAGAGCACTTGTAATACATTTCAGTCACCTATTGACTTGTTTATTTACTTTTTCCTTGCCTGTTTTCCCACTGGACTATGTCTGTTTGACTCACTGGTATATCTTCAGTGCTTATCCAGTGTCTGGCAATCAGTAGGCACTCAACAAATACTGTAGGAATAATTAAATGGCTCTGTGTGAATGATGGTTCTAGGGAGAGGTCAAAAGCAAACGGGCTGTGCCAATGTGGGGAGGAGAGAGGATATGTAAGAGGGAAGACATGAGAGTCTAAGAATCAGTAGAAGTCAGAACAATGAGCAAGAAGCGACTGGGACAACATAATGCCCTCAAGAACCCCAAGAGGTGGTGATAAGAAAGTTGAGTTCCCCACCTCATGTGGGGTGAGGGTTTATCCGGGCAAGTTTATCCAAATATCCAGGGTGGGGTGATGCTGCGACATGATCCTGCTCCATGGCTCTCGTAGCAAACTGATGTGTGTGTATTCCGGGGAAGATGGCTTTCAACACAGCTGACAGATGCCAGGCGAGCTCCTGCACCTCGTCTGTGTGCATTTTGTCTTGTCGTTATACTCCACCTTGTTCCCACTGCTATTTGGGGCACAGTTGTTGGCCATGCTTGCCTCTCACTGCCCATTCCAGAAAATTCCCCACCACCGCTTTACCACAAGACAGTGAAGGCACGTTAATGAGGTCATTGCAGAGGCTTGCCATGTTTTTGGAACGATATTCCATGTACGAGTCTAACTTTCAAGTGAGCCCATGGTTTTCCCTGAAAGTCTCTGGCATTCCAGCTCCAAGCACTCTCTTTGCATCAAGGTTGAACCTAGGAGCCCTGTGTTATTGAAAAGGAAAAATGATAATTGAGAAAAGGAAGTCAATCAAGTTTAGCAAGTCCCTGGTGTCTGGGCACCTGCGCTCAGCTGTGAAGGGACAACGCTTGCCTCTGAGCACGCAGAAGGCTCTGACAGAGTTCTGACGGTGCGGCTCTTCACCGCTTCAGGGCGTAAATTGAACTTTGAAAAGGAGACCTTCATGTCAGGGAGGCCTGGTTTGCACAGTCGCTGTTTCTGGGTGATGTATTAATAGAAAGATGGTCTCAGAGATCAAGATTAGGCTCCCCCTGACCCCTTGCTGCTTGGGAGAGTGGTAGGCAGTGTAGACAGCAAGCTGTTTGTTGGCCTCTGCACCCTGCTCCCCATATGGTAGGTAGCATAGACAGCAAACCATGCGTTGACCTTTGCCCCCTGCCCCTCCACAGAGCGATTTGTAGCCTTCACTTCGTGGCTGCCTGAAGCACTTTAAGTCATGCCCACAGCCGGGGTGAAGTTGTCCTTTGGCTGTGGCTTTCTGGGATGCAAAATGGCCTCCCTGAAAATAAGGCTTATTACTGCCTCCACGTTGGCGCCTCCCCACTGCATAGCTGTTCCTGTTCAGCCGCTGTGTGTGGCTCCAGTACAGGGTCCACCTTGTCTCTGCTGGCCTGAAGCCCCCTTAGCACACTGTGGCTACTGTCATGTTGGTGACCTCAGACCTACATTGAGTAGAGCGTGTGATGTCACTGGGCAGCCACCCCAGGTTCAAGGATCAAGCCTCACTCACCCCAAGCAGTCAATGTTGTTTTACTTCCAAATTTTGTCTTTGTATTTTTGCTTGGTTTTTAATTTTTTTCTTCTATAGAAAACAAACATATGCAAACAAAAATCATATATTAGGACAGTAGCCTGCCTCTCCCCTGCCAAAAAACAGGTAAACTTTGCTGGATTCCTAGCTCAGAGATGTATTTGTAAAACACTTTTTAATGATATATATATGTCATTATATATATATCATTATGTGACATATATATGATATATATATGTCACATAATTCTATACAATTTTGTTGGCACATATAAGTGATTCCTTAGCACCCCAAAAAAATGATTATCAGTAACAGCCTGAATTCAACTAAAACAAGCCAAAATTCATTTCCTTCGAAGGACTTCTAAATCTCTTGCATTCTTCCTTTTCATTTATGCATAAATTATGTCTACACAAAATCAGAGAAGACTTCTCCGGGTCAGACTGTTTTTGAAATCAGCATGGATGCCTTTAGCCTTCCCACCGTCTCACCAAGCCAAGGACGGACTGACCGCTTTGTGGGCCTGTCCCTTCCTTGCTCAGTAGGATCTTGTTTCTAATTCAAGCCCTGACGCGGGACACTCTGTAACCTTGGTTATCTCCCTTTCCTGGGCTCTAGAATCCCATCTGGGGGCCGGAAATAATGACAGTCAGCACTCACAGCCAAGCACAGGTCTGGCACAGTGTGCTGTGGACACAACACTCTCACTTCCGGGCGAGGGTCCCGCGTGCCCGAAAGCAAAGGAGTGAAGGGCAGTGAGGGCCGAAGTCAACACAGATGCAATTCACATTCCCTCCTCTGCCCATCAGATCATACGACTTAGAACCCCAGGCAATAGAAATATATTTATGTATTAAATACATATATGCATATTGTATGTATGTATTTATGCATATATACATATTTAATGTCTATTTAACACATTTTAAAGTAACAGACATTTTTAAAGCAGTTTTAGAAGTTGACAGAAAAGTGAATGGGTAGTAGAGAAAGTCCCATATACCTCTGACCCCCCCAATCCCTAGCGTCCCCTGTTATTAACATCCTACATTATTGTGGTACATGTATTAGAATTGATGAACAAATAATGATACATTATTATTAACTAAATGCCATAGTTTGTATTTGGATTCATTCTTGGTGTACAGTGTTGTGCGTTTTGCCAAATGCATAATATTCACCATTACTGTATCCTGCAGAATGGTTTCCCTGCCCTAAAAATCCTCTGTGTTCACCTATTCATCCCTGCCTCCCACTAATCCCTGGAAACTACTGATCTTTTTTGTGTTCATAGTTTTATCTTTTCCAGAATGTCGTACAGTTGGAATCATACAGTATGTACCTTTTCAGATTGGCTTCTTCCCCTCAGTAATATGCATTAAAGGTTCCTCCGTGTCTTTTTGTGTATTGATAGCTCATTTCTTTTTATCACTGAGTAATGTTCCACTGCCTGGGTGTACCACAGTTTGTTTATCCATTCACCTACTGGATGACATCTTGGTTGCTTCCAAGTTTTGGCAATTAAACGTAAGGCTGCTATAAATATTCATGTGTAGGTTTTTGTGTAGATCTAAGTTTTCAGCTCATTTTGGTCAATACCAAGGAGCATTGGACTGGATCTCAAACATGGTAAACATATGCTTTGTTTGTAGTAAACTGCTAAACTGTCTTCCAAAGTGGCTGTGCCACTTTACACTCCTACCAGCAGTGAATGAGGGTTCTCTATATCCTCACCAGCATCTGGTGTTGTCAGTGTTTTGGATTTTGGCCATTCTAGTGCATGCTTAGTGATATATAATTGTTTTAATTTGCATTTCCTTAATGAAATATGCGGAACATCTTTTCGTATGATTCTTTGTCATCTGTATCTTCTTTGGTGAGGTGTCTGTTTAGATGTTTTGCCCACACTTTAGTTTTTAGTTGGTTGTTTTCTTTCTGTTGTTTTTTTTTTTTTGATATTTCTTCCTTACTAGTCCTTTATCAGGTATATGTTTTGCAAATATTTCCTTCCAGTCTATTGCCTGTCTTTTCATTCTCTGAGCAGTAGTATCTTTCACAGAACAGTTTTTAATTTTAATGAAGTTCAATTTATTAATTTTTTATTTCTTATATCTTGTATGTTATATCTGAAAAGACATCACCAAACCCAAGGTCACCTAGATTTTCTCTTATGTTATCTTCTAGAGGTTTAATAGTTTTGCATTTTACATGTAGGTCTATGATTCATTTTGAATTAATTTTTGGGAAAGGTGTAATGTCAATGTCTATGTTAGTTTTTTTTTTTTGGCATGTGGATGTCTAATTTTCCCAGCACCATTTATTGAAAAGACTGTCTTTTCTCCCATGCATTGCCTTTGATATCTTATCGAAGATCAGTTGATTATATTTGCATGTTTATTTTTTTTTTTATTTAAGAGATAGGGTCTCACTATATTGCCCAGACTGGAGTGCAGTGGCTGGCTATTCACAGGCACAATCTCACTACTGATCAGCATGGGTGTTTTGACCCACTCCGTTTCCAACCTGGGCCGGTTCACCCCTACTTAGGCAAACTGATGATCCTCCACTCCTGGGAGGTCATTATACTGATGCCAAATTTAGTGTGGACACCTGATCAGCATAGTGCACTATTTCTGAGTTCTCAATTCTGTTCCGTCAATCTGTCTGCTCTTCCACAAGGATCACCAGTACCAAGACAATGATGTCTTGATTATTGTAGCTTTGTAGTTAGTGTTGAAGTCAGGTAGTTTTAGTCCTCTGACATTGTTCTTCTACAGCATTGTGTCAGCTATTCTGGGTCTTTTGCCTTACCATTTAAACTCTGGAATCACGTTGTTCATAATCACTCGCTGTGATTTTGATTGGGATTACATTGAATTCATAGATCAAGTCAGGAATAACTGACATCTTAACAATATTGAGTCTTTATACCCATGAGCATGGAATCCCTCTCTCTCTCTTTTTAAGTTATTCTTGATTTCTTTCATCAGGGTTTTATATTTATTTCATATAGATCTTATACATATTTCATTAGATGTATACCTAAGTATTTTTTTCTTTCCTTTTTTTGGTGCTAATATAAATGATATTATTTTTTTACTTCATATTTTACTTGTTCATTGCTGGTATATAGGAAAGCAATTGACTTTTGTATATAAACTTTGTATTCTACAGCCTTACTGCTATTACTAGCTCCAAGAGGTTTTTTTTTTTAATTCTTTCGAATTGTTTCTGCATAGAAAATCATGTAACCAGTTTGTGTAGGGGGCAGTTTTATTTCTTCCTTCCCAATCTGTATACCTTTTATTTATTTTTATTGTCTTATTGCATTGGCTAGGACTTCCAGTATGATGTTGAGCAGGAATGATGAGGGGGAACATTCTTGCCTTGTTCCTGATCTTAGGGGAAAGGCATATAGTTTCTCACCATTACTTTTACTGTTAAGCCTTCCATGTGATGTAGAGTAGTTTGTGGTTCCACCTACATTCCCTTGGTTCACTCTTCCTTGTCTAAGGACTTTCTCTGGCCACAGAGCAGGCTCAGCCCATAATATGGAGAAGTCGGGAGTGCTGGAGAGTTACTAAAGCATCTGGTTTCTCATCATTGAGTATGATGTTAGCTGTAGGCTTTTTGCAGATGTTCTTTACCAGGTCCCCTCTATCCCTAATTTGCTGAGATGGGTGTTGGATTTTGTCAAATGCCTTTTTTGCATCTATTGATATGATCACATGATTTTTCATTTTTAACCTGTTGATGTGACGAATTACATTAAATGATTTTGAATGTTGAACTAGCCATGCATACCTGGAACAAATCCCGAATGGTCATGGTATATCATTTTTTATATACGTTGTTGGATTGATTTGCTAATATTTTTCTTGAGGATATTTTGCATCTACATTCATGAGAGATATTGGTCTGTAGTTTTCCTCTCTTGTAATTTCTTGATCTTGTTTGGAATTAGAGTAATGCTGGCCTCATAGAATGAGTGAAGAAGTATTTCCTCTGCTTCCATTTTCTAGAAGAGATTGTAGGAACTGATGTGATTCTTTCCTTAAATGTTTGATATAATTCACTTGTGAACCCATCTGGGCCTGGTTCTCTTTTAGTAGATTATTAATTGCTGATCCAATTTCTTTAATGATATAGACTTATAGCAATTATATATTTCTCCTTATTTGAGTTTTGGTTTTTAAGGAATTGGTGCATATCATCTAGGTTACCAAATTTGTGGGTGTAGGGTTGTTCATAATATTCCTTTTTTTATCCTTTTAATGTCCATGAGATCAATAGTGATGTCACCTCTTTAATTTCTGATATTAATCATTTGTGTTTTCTTTCATTTTTTTTAATCTGGCTAGAAGTTGATCAATTTTATTGATCTCTTTAAAAAACCACCTTTTTGTTTTGCTTATTTTCTTTATTGCTTTTCTATTTCCAATTTCACTGATTTCTGCTCTAATTTTTATTATTTCTATTTTTCCACTTACTTTGAATTTAATCGGCTTTTCTTTTTCTAGTTTCCTAAGGTTGAAGATTAAAATATTGATTTTAGATCTTTCTTTTTTTAACATATGCATACAATGGTATATAATGCTCTAAACAGTAGTTTCTCTGTATCCCACAAATATGATAAGTTGTATTTTTATTATTTCACTTGAGATATTTTTAAGCTATAGAAAAATACAAACATAACATAATATTCTCTGTATAACTGCCAACCAGAACTGATCTTGTCAATGACCTTATATTATATTTGTTTTATCTCTTTATAATAAAAATCAATACAGCACTGTCATGAAGGCAGTGTGTTTCTTTTCAACCCAATTACTTCTGCTGACTTGGATGACAACCTCGATTATTCCTACATCAACAATGTGGACCTAAGGAAGCTGGAAAGGAGAGTGGTCAGTACAATAGAAAGTAGTAGAAGCAGAATTCATAGATCTCTAGTCCAGAATGCATGGATAGGTGTCTATGCACAATGCATCTGTCTTAGTTTGGGATCTCCTAGAAGAAGACCCAAGGTCAAGGATTCAAGGGCAAATAGTTTATTTGGCTGTGCAGGTTGTGGGGATAGGAATGTGAGAGAAAGGTGCATTATCAAGGAAGTTATCATTGTGAGCAACTGGAGCTTAATCCCTCTGCAGACTCTGGGAGGCAGTGTAGCACACACAGGAGAAAGAGGTAGCAGGACATTCATTCACAACACCCACCAGTGAGTTAAGAGCAGCTCTTAGGTGCACTGAACCCCTGATATTTCTGTACATAGACAGAGTCAGCTCTGACAGCCAGGAGAGCCCTCTGGCAGGGAGATGCAGGCGCCAGCAGAAGGAAATCAGACAGATGTGCACAAGGTGGGGGCTGGGTGCAGTCCATCATTAAACAGCATCTGCTAAAACCTCTTATAAAAAGTTCCTGTGCTGAGGTTTAACTTACGCAGTAGGTGTATAAAAAGATGAAAAAATAAGAGCACCACCCTATTGACTACATGCTGTGTGACAGGTCTTGGGATCTCGTCCCATCCTTGCAAGAACCCTTTGAGGACATGGTTGTCACCTTTGTCCTCATTGTCCAGATGAGTCTCACAGGCGTTCAGTGCTTAGCAGTGACGGATGCCAGCACTAGAACTCCAACTCGCCTGCCCGGGACCCCAAGCTGCCATTCAGGGAGTGTGGCTTCAGTAAGCATTAAGAACATTCAGGAAGGAAAAGGCTGAGATGGCAAAGAAAGCTTATTTTGAGTCAAATTTTAGAGGGCAGCATATAATGAGTTCTGGGAGCCTTTTAATTAAACATTGAAAAGCACAAGAGGTTGAAAGCAAGCTGCTTAAATGGGAAAGCTAATATTTACAGATTAAAAAAACATGTAAAAGTCTGGAAATCCAGGTCTCTCGTTAGGAGTAATATAATTACTGAGTTTCCGTTTCCTAGCAATGAGGAAGGAGATGTTGATTCTCTGTCTGCAGATGGTGTTTAGGCAGCTCTTGGATGTGGTTGCTGGCTGAACCTGTTGTCAAGAGACATATCTTTCGGCGTGTTAATGGAAGCAAACGTTCTGGGAACTGCCCTGGAAAGGACGGAGTCACTCTCAGTCTCTGAATTCAGGTGACTTGGATGAGCCAAATATCAGAAAAGCAAAGTGCTCTCTACGTGACCTTGAATCATTTTTTCAGAATGTCTGCCTATAAAGAAAACTCCTGGGCTAAAAACAAAGAGACCTCAGCTTTGCATTAGCCAGCCGTGGGACTTTGGACAAGACTAGGGGGCAGCGGGGGGGATGGGGAGCTTCTCTGGATTTAGAGTGGTTTTTGGCAAGTTCTTATTCAGTTCTGTTAATTGCACACGGCCGACAGGTGAACACATGAGCAGTGGAACCTTTGTCAAAAGCCCTTCACACGCACCTGTAGTGCTCATTGTCACCTGCTGCCCACACCTGCCGCCCACGCCTGCCACTAGTTCATGCCACCTTGTGTCATTAAGTGAGTTTCCCCTTGGCCAAGCCTGGTAGTCCACTGGGGTTCTCAACACATCCTGTGCGACTTGGATGCGGGCACTGAAAACATATACACCACCTTGTGGATTCTGTAAAGCTGGAAGGATGAGCACAAAGTACCTAGTTGAATCACTGTGGTAACCACAGCTGGTATAATAGATAGAGCCCAAATTTCAGTGACTCAACCCCATACCGGTTTATTTCTTACTCTTGTAAAATCTGATGCAGTATTCAGCAAGTGCTCTTCCATACAGTGACTCAGGGACCCAGGAACCTATTCCCTTCTGCTCACCATCTGCTGGGACCCCAGTCACTCCTTTCTGCCTGGCAGATGGGGAGAGAGAGAGGGTGGAGGATCACGAGGAAGATTTGAAAGAGCCAGGCCCAGAAGTGGTGTGTATCACTTCTGCCCACATATTATTGGCCAGAACTCGGCCACATGGCCATACACTGCAAGTGAGGTGTGTGCCCCAGACATAGAGGGCATGGCTTTTGCTGGAATCCTAGCCGACTCTGCCTAAGTTGTATGAGAGCAGAAATGGGGTTTAGAGAGGTCTGACAGCCTTTAATGAGAGGGCATATCTTAAAAGATGAAATTTGGTGGAGAAAATTTGAAGTCAGGCTCTGGGTTTGGTGAAAGCCTTTTTGCAGAAGCATGGGCTGGAGAAGATATAGGTTAAGAGCATCATATGTATAAGTGGCTATGAGTTTCCTTGTGTCTGCATTTAACATACTGAGTACTGGAGTAGCTAATGTTTGCAAAGTGCTTCCTATGTGACAGGCGTGTCCTGAGCATTTTCGTGCATTTGCATTAATTATCTCATTTCATCTTTACATACACCCTCTGAGGAAAGTATTCTCATCATTTTCATTTCACAGATAAAGAATCTGAAGCTCAAGGAGATCCGGTGAATTTGCCCAGGGTCACAGGGCTGGTCTGGGGCAATGAGATTTAAATCCACCTTGGTCTTGTTCAGATTTCACGTCTTTTGAGAACAATGACTTTTAAGGCAGAGTTCATCCAACTCCCCTCCACGCTAGACAGATGTCCTCTGGACCGACGTAGTCAGTTCTCAGTGCCACACTCTGGCAGATGGGGGAGCAGGCAGGCTCAGTGGTGCCGGATGAGTGTGGTGTCAAATCCTCATCCTCGGGAGAGGGAAGTATGCCTGGTGCTGTTTGGTCTGGAGAATTAGCATTTCAGGTGGCTGCCCCATTCAGGGAGGGAACACTGAACAGACAAGTTTGCAGAGCCCCAAGCAGTAGGATGAGTATCTGAACAGGTGCAGTTATGGGAGGCAAAGTTTTGTTCAATAGAAGAAAGAGCTTTTATTGCCCCCCACTTTTTTTAAATATGGAGACAGGAAGGGGGGAAGTTTGACCATCAATGGAAGTATTTAGGCCAATGCTGGGCACAATTTGCTAATGGTGTTTTGAAGGAATTCAAGCACATCTTAGGGGAAGGGGGCAGTGATGGTCGTTCCTCTATGAAGCTGCTCCAGGACACCCCATAGGTGGATGATCCACTTGTTCCTTTGCACCCTGGCTATGCCCTTGGAAAAGCCCTGTTGCTGCATTTGGGACATTTTAGTGAACTTGATTTCTGTGGTAGACCTAATCCACCTTTGTATCTCCAGTGGTTAGCACAGAGTGGGTACTTAACAAAGGCTGTGGTGAATGAATGAATGTGGGGTGGGGAGGTGGGGACACATGACTTGTCTCCTCCAACCCCAGAATTTCATAATTCCATGCGTAAAATGGGCCCCCTCCTTCTAGCACTAACCAGTGAATTTAGCTTTTCCTGCCTTAGCTGGTTCTGAGATCTGGGGGATGTCCAGAGTTCCAGCCACCCTGCCCATCCTGCAATCTCCAAACCCTCAACTCCAGCTCAGTGCCACACTGTGCCGCCCCCGCTGCTCTGGGATTATTTTAGCATTACTAAGAAGTGTCGGTATTATTAATAGCTGCCATATATTGAATGTTTATCTACACAAGTCACAGGGGGTTACTTTGCATATTCTCTTTTAATTCCAGTAACCAACTGTAACAGAGTCTTTATAATCCACATTTTCCAATGTGAAAACAAAACCTCGGGTTTCAGAGAAGGCCCATGAGTGATCCCAAGTGCAAGCCTAGTGCCCCTAACTTCAACACCCTGTCTTCCCAGGATGTTACATGATGTCTTTGGATGTGAGCTCTCCAATCACAGCAACGTACAGTTTCTGATTTGTCCTTTTCTCCCCAGAAGTAGTCTTAAGTGGTTTCCCTTGTCAACATTGTATCCCAGTGTTTGTGCCAATGGTGAATTGACGAGGCCCCTGTGGTCATGGTTGGGTGTGAGGCTGGGCTTGGGACACCTTTGGGTCAAACCTGGACCCCACCATTTAGTAGTGTGTCATCCTGAAGCTGTAGTTGTCCTTTGGACAGCATGGTGACACTTGTTCCAGTCTTCCCAGAAAGTGGCCAAGGGGTCTTTGAGATGTACCAGGCAAAGTAGCTTAGCATAGTCCTAGTCCCTACTCAACTCTCTGTAAATTGTCAGTATCTGAGAGTGAGCAGAAAGTCCTAAGGTCATTTTCTCCTCTTCTGCTCATCAAGAAGGGAAGACCACACTTCTGGACAGGGAAGATACAACTGGACAGTGGGCACTTGGCCCCTCCTGAGTGTATACCTGGGGGTGGACACGTTCAGGGCCTGCTGTGTTGCTCAGGAGTAGCTAGTTAGGAAAATGAAGGCAGGAAAATGTAGTGAACAGGCAGGGAGAGGGGTATGGGAAGGGGGAAGAGCCCATGAAGGGGGCCACACTGAGTGTGTTACTGATTGGGGCACATGGACTCCATCACGCTAGAGTGAGCAGGCGCCCCTAAGAGCTATGTCTCTGTAGAGCTGGCTGCAGGAGGAGTGCTCCACCACCCCCGGCCCTGGTGGCTGAGGCCCAGCTCCCCTGCACTTCCAGGGACTGAGCAGCTTCGTTAGGCTTGGAGAGAGCCCAGGGGCAGGAAAGCTGAGAGCTTGTGCTGGCACTGGCAGTGGGACTCTCCCTGGGGCTGTGGGATATGCACCCACAGTCACAGTAAAATAAGGGCCCCAAGTGTGGTGACCTCCCTACTCCAGGAGGGCCCAGGCTCTGGGACCCAAGACACACCTTCTCAGGAAGACCAATCTGATGGTGCCCTAGGCTGGGACCTTGAGTCAGGAACTGGGAAAATGTCTCAGCCTCCAGCAGGAAAGTAAAAGAGCTCAGGTCTTTCCAGCCATGGTGCCCAGCCCAGTGGCATGTCCAGGACAAGGCACTGAAGCCCTCCACATTTCTCTCCTTGAGCTTGGACATCCCACTGACTCAAAAGGGCCTGACGGGCGAGATGAATGAGAACTTCTTACTGGCCAGTCATGTTTGCAAACCTTGGACTAAATCACAGACCTTGGAGCTTTGGGGGAAGAGGAGGAGTAACTTACTACTGTGGACTCTCTGATAGAAATCCCACCTTCCCTACCATTCTGTAACTAGGGGTCCAGACCCTGGCCCTCGAAGTGTTGCCAATTAGGCAGAGCGTTCCTTCCAGATACTCCTTATCTTGAAACTTTTTGGAAAGTAACATATAAGTCGATATAAAACATCTTTTTTTTATATATAGCCTTTGTATCCATTCATTCATTCATTCATTATTTCTTGAGCATTCCCACTTTCTTCCAAGGAACATAGCTATGCATCCAGACCTCAAGGCATTGAGGAGAGAAGGGCAGAAAGTGTGTGTCACTTTGAAAGTAACCAACACAGACATCAATCACAGGTGCCAGGTGAGAGCATGGTGGTTCAGAGGAGCTGGGTCTCTACAAGTTAATGTGCTCATAGCACACTCCTTTGGCTCACAAGAAGTTAGGTGGAGAAGCTTCAGATGCCATGATGACAATCCCTCCCACTAAACAGTAAACTGGACTTATTTCCAACATTCAGGCAGCCACCAACCGCCACACTCCAGACAGCTGTCAATGTAGGATAGGGTTGCATCCCTGGCACTTGTTACACCTTCTTTCCATCCCCACTCCAGCCCTGATAATGAGACAATGTGACATTTACTGCAGGGAGGAGAAGGAGGCTGAGGGCAGGGAGACAGGGGGAGTGTGGACAGATACTCCCTGTGTGCAGCATCACTTGTCACATTCTCATCATCCAGTTTTCATGTTCGTATGTGCCCAGGCTCCCTCCCCACATGCTAAGTTCTTGATAGTGGCCACCTTTCTCGAGACGTCACTAAGCCATAAAGTATGTTTATGCAGACTTGGAAAAGGTGCCCCCTTAGTGATCTCCCCTTGTGGCCACTGGCTTAGTGAACAGATAGGACCTCGATTCAAATTTTTAAAAAGGTGTCATTTGGAGGGGTACTTCTAGGGTCTTCTTAGGGTTTTGTTTCTTGACCCAGGTGCTGAATATATGTGCATATTCAGTTTGTGAAAATTCATCAAGACCGAATCGAATTATGGTTATGATTTATACACTTTTCTTGTATGTATGTAATACTTCAATGAAATTTACAAAAAGATTAAAGAAATAAAAATTTATATATATTTTTAAAATACACCTTCCTTCAGCTTGGCTTGGCAAGAGGAGATTGTGGTGGGATTTTAGCACCCAGTTGCCTCTTTAGCCAGAGGTCCTTGTGCACTGCACATCCTGCACAATGTGCATGGCTGTCCTCATCTGACTCAGCATCTCATGTCACTGGGGGCTTCCTGTAATGGGTCTTGGCCCTTGGCAGGCTTCCTTGTCAATGGCTGCCCACTTTGTCCACTCATCAGTCATGTTGAGCCTCCGTAGTCCTCTGAGCAGAGCCAGCTCTTTATCTCCTTCATTGCCGATGACAACTCTGCTGTGTGGCACAGTGGAGAGGGGAGTTGTGCCAACTCAAGAGTTTTGTCACTTGAACTAATCCCCTGCTTATGCAAGAGTGAGTGAAAGGTTGGCTGGCAGCTCCCTGTGGTGGAGACATTTTGAATGTTGGCTGCAAAGGCATGTGAGATTGGGAGATTCTCAAGGTCATTGGGGAGGTTACAATTTCAGCTGCTGATAAATGACTTTCAACTGATTTATTATTGACTCTGTCCCTTTCTGGTGCTGTTTTCCTCTTCCCTCTTCCTTGTACCCCTGCCTCAGGAGTGGACCACATGGCCCTTGTCATTCAGTTGGCATCTCAGATCCCAGGCTATCCAAAGGGAATCAACTGTGTGTGTGTGTCTCTCTCTGTTTTTCCTAGCAGTGCTAGAATGAGCTTTCAGCCCCAATACAGTGAAAGAAGGAAATGTTTACCCAGAGCCTCCTTCCCCGTCCTATTTGCTTTTCCTGACATGCTTCGGTCTGTCTACATGTTATAAGACAGGATTCTCTCTGTGGCTATTTTCAGAAGCCCAGACCACATCTCATTACAGTGCGAGAACATAATTCCAAAGAAGCCCAACTCCACTCCTGGGAAGCCTTGCGTGTGAGAGATAAGATTCTTGAGGCTTATCCCACAAGTGCAATAGTTCTTTTTCAGCCACAGACCAATATTCGAGAAGCCAAGAGGAAGACGTGGTGTACTTTTTAAAGAACAGGGTTAGAATTTTCCAAGGAGGGGGAGGTTACCATTTATCAAAGGTTCACATCAAAGCCTACTATCTGGCCACCAGGCTCCCAGCGGTATTTCTGTCCTAATTGTCAGAACTTGTCAGGGGCAAAAGCTTTTATAAAAAAGTGGAAAGCAAGGCAAAGAATTTATGAAGAAGACCCCCAGCAATCACCACAGCTACAAAAATAAATAAATGGGACCTGATCAAATTAAAAAGCTTTTGTACAGCCAGGGAAACTATCATTAGAGCAAATAGACAACGTACAGAAAGGGAGAAAATATTTTCTCTCTACACATCGGATAAAGGCATAATAAAAAGAATCTATCTAGAACTCAGAAAAATCAACAAGAAAAAAATCATGCATCATTTAATTCTTATAACAACCCTACAAGGTAAATACTGCTGATGTTCCCATTTTACAGATTAGTATAATTAGGTACAGAAATGTAAAATAATTTGCCCAAGGTCACACAGATAGTAAATGACAGAACTAGGATTTGATCTGAGGCATACTGCTTTCAGATCCCACATTCTTTCCTCCTTCCTGCCCCAACATTCTTACTCACTATGCTATAGTGCCTCTCTACCCACCTACAGAGGCATCAAGACAGTGTAGCATATACACTGATAAGTAAACTTATAACATCTTTTCCACTTAAATTGAGGAAAAACAATCTAATCTTTCACTCCTTCCTCTCCACCCAAAGGATACTTTTCCCTTTTCAATTTCAGTCTGGCATTGGTGTTCTCTGTCTTCTGACAAGAATTCCTTCTACTTTCTATCCCTGAACTTGAATCCTTGTATTGGCCCTTCTTGATATCTTAATGTCCTCCTGATATCAATGCATTTTATAAAAATTGATCAATGCTTCTTATGTGTTTTTATGTGTTTTTTAAAGTTAGAACCCATCATTGCCTTTTTTGACATTTATTTTTTTACTTGACAAACAATAATTGTAATATTCATGGGGTACATACTGATGTTTTGATACATATAATTTTTGGTGATCAGATCAGTGTAATTAGTATGTCTATCTTCTCAAACATTTATCATTTCTTTGTGTTGGGAGCATTCAATATCCTCCTTCTAGCTATTTGGCACTATATATTATTATTAACTATAGTCACCCTTTGGTTGTATAAAACATCAGAACTGATTCCTCCTATCTGGCTGTAATTTTGTATCCTTTAACAAGTTTCATCCTATCCCCACTTCCCTTT
The DNA here is from genome assembly GCA_963575035.1 of Avahi laniger. Lineage (NCBI taxonomy): Eukaryota > Metazoa > Chordata > Mammalia > Primates > Indriidae > Avahi > Avahi laniger. The sequence goes on along the minus strand of CAUYSK010005758.1, from coordinate 58,814 downwards.
GCCTTTCCCAGCCTCTAGTATCTTCTGTCCTACTTTTTACTTCTATGAGATCAACTGTCTTTTAGCTCCCACATCTGAGTGAGGACATGCAGTGTTTACCTTTCTGTTCCTGGTTTATGTTACTTAACATAATGTCCTCCAGTTCCATCTATGTTGCCTCAAATGACAGGAGTTCATTCTTTTTGTGATTGAGTAATATTCCACGGTGTATATATAGTACCATCATTGCCCTGTGCACCTCTTCTTGCTAGCTGGCACAATACAACTTTTCTTACAAATGAACCTATGAACATATTACCCACAATCGTTTCCAATGTTAGTTATGTGGATCCAATGACACTCTCTCATGAGGTGCAGAAATAGACTTCTGTGCACACAAGCACCTGCTTAAGGTATCTAAAGGTAAACATTAGCACTCCACATTCTGTGCCATGTCTCAGTTTGTATAGAGTACTTAATCAATAAGACTCATATTGTGCCTGATTTTTACCTTGCTGGTTGGTAAATACACTATTATTAGTATAAAGCTATGGAGGGAATTTCTTTCCTGAATACTTAAGAAGCATCAAGTCAAAAGTTGAATCCATATGTTTATAAAGCTGAATAACTTCCATCTGGGCAGGCAGCTAGTGGTAATGATTAAAGAGTCTCCTATTTAAAAAATCTGTATTTTTAAGGTCCACTTATGGAGCTGCTCCTAAGACATAGTCTAGGCATTACTTCCCAGCACATATAAAAGCCATGCTTCCAGTATACCATGGTGGTTAGGGGCACAAGCTTTGGCAATAAGTTTGAATTTTAATCCTGGCTCCATCATTTATTGACTGTGACCTTCGTCAAGTCACTTTACCTCCCTAGATCTCCATTTTCTCATCTATAAATAGTGACAGTAACAGTATGTATCTTATAAGTTCACCTGACTTTTAAATGAGATGTTATATGCAAAATACTTTTGCAATATTTGATATGTGGTAAGCAACCAACAAAGGGTAGTTATCAGCTACCAAACTGTCTCGCAGTTCTACAGAAGTATTCTACCCTGCAGATTTATGAAAAGGGGCATAGACAGGACTGACAGCAAGTTGTATGCCATTAGTAGCTTCAAAGAAAATCTTAGGACTGTCCTAAGGTAAAAGAAAAAACTGAGGTCACTATGTTTGCATATGTGGTCCAGTCCCATTGTAGTTGATATCAGAATAGATAGGTACACATTTTGGGCATTTGAAATAAAAGGCAGGAAGAGGAAATTACAAGAGTGAGCACAAACAACAAAATGTTCTTAATTTTCCTTGTAATGAAACTGCATCAAAGTGGATCATTAAAATCTTTCATTGGGAAATCAAGTAGTTCTCCTATTAACACATGCAAAACAATGATAACTTTGGCATGATTTTAGAATGAAAATGTGTGCAGCAAAATGCAAATGCCAATGGGGAAATCAGTTGCCTTATTTTTTCATTATTAATGTTTTTCTTTTGTCTACTGAATTCATGAGTTATTTTATTTAAATTCAATGTTTATATGTAATCTTGCCTGTGCTTGGCATTCTTCAATAAAAATGGTTCAGCAGAACAAAAAGGAAATCTAGTAATTATGGTTGTAGCTGCAATGTTTGTTAAGACTCAAAAGCAGACCATAGAAATAGTCGTTTAATCATTGAAATTTAAAGAAATAAAAAACATCTACCCATTACCCTTTTGTTGAACCTGGCCCAGTGAAAGAGAATTACAACTAAATGAATCAATACAAAAAAAAAAAATACAAAAAAAAAAAATGAATCAATACAGATGTGTGTATCTTTTTAAAATATTTTTAAAGGTGCAAAACAGATTTTCCAAAGCAAGTTTGGTGCTGACGAGGTTTCTTCATTGGTAAATACTGCCTACCAGTCTCCAGTTGCCAACACACAAGACAGGTGAAAATACGAGTGTAAGAAGTGTGATAACAGCTCCCTCACCATACTTTATTAATTCTAAGATGCACTTCTGTAGGTGTTAAGTACTTTTTTTGCCTCTTACTAAAAGATTTTAGGATATTTTGAGCAGACGTGCATAAGAGGTGATAAAGAAACTTAGCTACATTTTACTGCAACACAATGTAATGGCAGTCTTGTGCCACCATGTGTGGTGGTCATTCCATTAATCATTCAATCTTTCAGTGAATACTTATTGAATGTCTACTAAGTGTTGGAGAATCAGCAAAAAACTCCAGAGATGTGACTGATAACTTCATAGAGCTTACAGTCTAGTACACATGGACAATAAATAAGTAAACAAATAAATACAATTATTCCAAGCTGCGAATAATGCAGTGAAGAGAATATAGCAGGAGGCCCATTGTTACAAGTGCCTAAGGGAACAGAAATGTTCCAAGAAAGGACTGAGTCCACTGGGGAAATTTTCCGGTTTGACCACTTCAAGAATGAATTGACCACCTTGAGACAGGAAGATTAATGACCCTGGTAAGTTTAGCCCTGCTACTGTGCCTGCTCATAGCATTTAATTTAGCTAAGGAAAACTTACCAAAATGAAAAAAAATATGTTGACATGCCTGGTAACATAAATATCCTCATTTATTTCACGTGACTCAAGGAAAAGGATCAGCTTTGAGCTTTGAGCTTTTTTTTTTTTTTAAGGATGGCTGCTGTTTAATTTCACAAAACATTCTCTTATTCCCACATCATAGGAAAAAGCGTAAATAAAGGTACCACTCTGCCATCCCTCAATCGTTAATCATGTTCGCTCATGCCTCCCCCATTCCCTCCCCTCCTTTCAAAATAGAAACAGTCTAGAGTGTGTAAATCTTCCTTCTTCTCAGGTATTTCTCATTTCACTAATCATTTCTATTGCTGGGTTTTGTTTTTAATTTATTCTCTTTGTTTTTTTGAAGAAATACTGAACATGAATTAAAGCATCCCAAGCTGTTACCTCACTTTCTGCAGCAGAAGAGTCTTTATTACATTGCTGACAGGATTCCATGAAAATGTTAGAGTGTAATCATTCATGTTATTAACCAGTTCTAGATCTGGCCAGCATAGCACCAAGGAACAGAGGAAGTCTTGAGTATGTGATGCATCTGTTTGGGTGCTGTAAGGAATGGAGCTGCTGAAAGACCTTGCCCTTGTTGTACCCGTTCATATTGTCAACAACATCCTTGCTTTCAAAGGGCTGTTTGTTGTGGTAGTGGTTTGTTTGATTCTTGGAGTGATAAAATGATCAAATTCTGACAAATTCATGATGTTATATAAAACCATGGTAATTCATCAACTTGGGGCACATTTCCTGGCATTCACACAAGGTCACTGGTCCTGATCAAGCCCTGCTCTGATCTCCTCCGAACTCTGTCAAAAACAGGGACCATATTGTTTATTACCATCATTCCAGGAAGGTGCAGCTTTCCCTCAATCTCCCCCTCCCAACTTTATACCAAACTAGTTTGTTGCTTCTATTGTTTATATCATATCCAGTCAATAGCTCCTTAGTGGAGGAAGCTGTAATAACCTATAGGGAGGGCCAAGGGAACCATGGTACTATATAAGAAAGAGCACAACTATGGCTCCTCCACTGACTCTTAAGATATAGAAATATGACAGATCTTTCTTGGAGGAAACCAAGAAATATGGTTGTCAGTGCATACTCTTCCTTGCCCCTTTTCAAAATGATTTGAAATTTGGAAAGTATAATCACCAGGCACGGTGGCTCTTGTTTGTAATCCCAACACTTTAGGAGGCTGAGGCAGGAGTATCACTTGAGTTTGGGAGTTCAAGACCATCCTGGGCAACAAAGTGTAACCGTATCTCTACAAAAACTTTAAAAATTAGCCTGGTGTGGTACTGTGCCCTAGTTGGGTGGCTTAGGTGGGAGGATCACTTGCGCCCAATAGTTTAAGGCTGCAGTGAGCTATGATTGTGCCACTGCACTCCAGCCTGAGCAACAGACTGAGACCCCCACCTCAAAAGAAAAGAAAAGGGTAGCCAGAATAATGCCTCATTTCGACTTAGATGAAGTTGTAAACTGATGACTCATGTTGTTTTTGTAGAGATTTTTTTTCTTTTGGTTGTTGTGGGTATTTAAAGAGTAGTTTAACAAAGAGGTATTCTTCAAAATGTACCTGGCAACAGATCTGGATCTCTAATAGGATAGTTACAAAAGAAAAGTGTTTATTCAATGGGATTTCTAAACTATAGGGCAAGTTCTGGCATTTCACCAAGGAGGTATTAAGCTCCAACTGTGTGCTCAATAAGTTGGTCTTTTAATAATGTGTTCTTAAGAGCATTCCTTAATCTTTGTTCCTTCATCTACACAAGAGACTGGGGGAAACCCCTGTGCCATTGTCTTGCAGTATACTAAATTCCTATATTCTTGGTTGGCACTGAAGGCAAGTTGAAATCACGATTCTCACATAAACCATGCACTGGGATTTATGTATATCATGAAGATTCTACAACTTTTCTTTAACAGTATCATTGGTTATAGAGAGATCCCTGTGTGCAATATACTGGTAAATGGTACTTTCTGTATTGGTATTCCAAACAAATATAAGCATCTGCCCCAAGTAGCAAGCCAATTAAGCAGCTACTATCCTTATGTAATCAGACCCTGTTGAATGTGTCCTAAGAATCAATAAAGGGAAACATGCTTCTCATCTCAATTCACACAATATTCATCAAATTCTAGAGTTGGTGATGTAAGGAAGACCTGGAAGAGGCTCCCTTATGGGCTTTCTGAAAATGTGTGTGCTTTTATATAAAGTTTAACAGCAGGTCAGCCTAAGAATACAAGAAACAGGGAGACTCTGAATGGTCTTTTGAAAGCCTCTCCTTTCAACCAAAAAACCAAACTGATGAAAAAGAAGAATGGAGGGACACATGTCTAGTAGACTATTAAGAGAATCACTCAACAAACAGCAGCAGCAAATTACACAGGAAGCATAAATCAAGGGATTAATAATCTTATCCATCCACACATGGATCTATAATGTAAAACAGCTTCTGGCAAACTAATCAAGGCTTGAAGTTGATCGTGAGATCAGCAAAGAGGTGGCTTGAGCAAGCCCTTCCCCAAGGTACTCCAAATAAAAATAGATAAAAAATAATAAGAATATTTCATATCATTTGAATAAAAATTTATTTGAAATACTTGGGAAAAAATTAGTTGATGTGTAACATATAACCTAAGTAAAAAGAGTATACTACTGCACAGTTTTAAGGCAAGTCTTCTATACCCACAGCCAAATTTCTAAACGGAAATTTTGGAGCCACCACAGGGGTTGAGAGCTAGAGGGTGAGGATAGGCTCTCATTAAAGTTACTTAGGTTTTGTGAACCAGGTCTTTATGAAATTACATGAATGATAGCCAGGAGAGAAGCCCAGACGAAAGTTTAAGCATGGCCCTGACTTTGTCCCTGATGCCTCATTAATCTTGCTATCCTGTGGTTTCAACTTACTGTGATAGTATCGGGGGTAAAAAGGAATTGTTTCAAATTGTCCATTCATCTTACTATGATCTGAATGTTTCTGTCTCCCCAAAATTCATATACTGAAATCCTAACACCCAAACTAATAGTAATGACAGATATGGTTTTGGGGAGGTAATTAGATCATAAGGGCAGAGCTCTCATGAATGGGATTAGTGTCCTCATAAAGAAGCTCCACAGAGACCTCCCTTACCCCTTCCACCATGTAAAAACACAGGAAGCACTGTCTGTGAGGAAGTGGGTCCTTGCCAGACACTAAATCTGTAGGCACCTTGATCTTGGACTATCTAACCTCTAGAATTGTGAAAAATAAATGTCTGTTGTTTATAAACCATCCAATTCATAATATTTTGTTATAGCCACCTAAAGAATTAAGAAAATTGGTACCAAGAAGTGGGAGTGATGCTGTAACAAATATCTAAAAATGTGGAAGAGGCTTTGCAACCAGGTAATGGGTAGAAGCTGGAAGAGTTTTGAGGTCTATGCTAGAAAAGGCCCACATTGCTGTTAAGGGTGATTTTAGTGAGGGCTCAGAAAGAAAAGAGGAGAGCTGCAGAGAAAATCTCAACCTTCACAGAGAATGCCTAAGTGCTTGTGAACAGAATATTGGTAGAAATATGGATAGTAGAGGCTTGGGGCCAAGACGGTGAACTAGAAGCAGCCTGCACATGCCACTCTCACAGAGAGGATTAAAGGTGGTGAGTGGATATCTATGTTCAGATTGATCGTCTAAGAGAGAGCATTGGGCATCAAAACAGAGGTGACAGGAGGCACCCAAAGTGAAGGAGAAGGAAGAGAGGTGACCTGCTTTCTGGTTTGGAAATACACAGAGAAGATGAGTGGGGAGGTCACAGAGGGGAGAATCCCGGGGCTCCACACTCCCCCCACAATCATTGCTATCTGACCTGCAGGCAGGACCCTCCACTGCAGAAGGCCACAGGACTGACTTAGGGAGTTATCTGGAGACTGTGCAGAATCATTGCTCTAGAGAGAGGGCACAGCAGTGATCCCCTGGCTCACAAATCCTGGGCACTGTGCCTGCTGCCATATTAAAACCCTGGACCCAGAGCACCGCCTCTACCCAGGGGTCAGATCCATTGCTGCTGTCTCCCTATCATCCCTACCAGTCCAGGGGAGGGGGTGGGAGCAGGGAGGCTGGGCACTCTAGTGAGGCCAGTGGGCAGGTGCCACATGCCCCCACTGCAGCTGGGGGACCTGGACAATTTGACAATCACTACATCTGTTGATGTGGGTGGAGCTGGGCTCAAACAAACAGCAAACAAAGGCTGAACCAAAGGATCTGAATGGGGCAACCCTCAAGCCAGAGTGGGCTGACAATCACAGCCACATGAGGACATGTGCGGAGCTGCACCCAAACCTGAGCTGGCCAACAAATGCTGCTGCCATCTGTAGATCTAAGAGGGCAGCCCCCAAGCTAACACAGGCTATCACTGCCAGAAGGTGTGAGTGGGACTACACTCAAGCCACATGGGGCAACAAACACCACCACCCATGGATATGAGTGGGGCAATTCCCAAGCCAGTGCAGGCAGACAATCACCACCACCCATAGGCATGGGAGGGGCTGTGCTCAAGCTGGTACAGGTTGACAAACACCACTGCCTGCAAATGGGAGTGAAGCAGCTCTTAAGCCAGCTTGGGCTGACAATAGCCACTACTGACAGAACTAGGTGGGGCATTCACTCACTCTACAAAGCGAAGACCATCAGTGACAGGCACAGGGGAATGGTGAAGCAGAAGACACAGGAGAGCAACGGTGTTAAATGCTCACAGTACATCTTCCCATCTCGAGCCATGTCAATCCTCCATAGTAGGACACAAATGTGCTATCCAGGGACCCGTCCATCTTTGCACTAAGTAGGAGAGCTCCTAGCAAAGCAGAACAGGTGCGCTATAAGCTTATCTGTCTTGAGCTGAGAGAAGAGATTTGAGATGAGAAGGAACCAGAATAAGAATTTTGGCAACAAGAAAAAACAAGCTGTTTTAACATTCCCAAAGGATTACAATAGGTCTCCAACAATAGACCCAAACCTACAGGAAATTGTTGAAATGTCAGCACCCTTTCATGGTAAAAACCCTCAACAAACTAGGCATAGAAAGAACATAACTCAAAATTATAAAAGCCATTTATGACAAACCCACAGCCAACATCATACTGAATGGGGAAAGGTTGAAACTATTCCCCCTAAGAACTAGAATAAGACAACAGTGCCCATCGTCACCACATCTACTCAATATAGTAATGGAAGTCCTGGCCAAAGCAATCAGACAATAGTAAGAAATAAGTGTATCCAAATTGGGAAAGAAGAGATCAAACTATCCCTGTTAACTGATGATATGATCTTGAATAAAGAAAACCCTAAAGACTCCATCAAAAGATTACTAGAATTGTTAAATAAATTTGGCAAAGTCTCAGCTCACAAAAATCAATGTTCAAAAATCAGTAACATTTCTATGTACTAATAGTAGTCAAGCCAAGAGTCAAATCAAGGACTCAATACCATTCACATTAGCTGCAAAGAAAACAAAATACCTAGGAATATACTTAATGAAGGGGGTGAAAGATCTCTACAAGGAGAACTATGAAACAAATCAGCAAGAATAAAAATGAACAGCCTCATTAAAAAATGGGTATAAGACATGAGTAGAAATTTTTCAAAAGAAGATAGACAAATTGCCAGTAAACATGTAAAAAAAAAGTTCAACATCTGTAATCAGGCAAATGCAAATTCAAATCACAATGAGATACCACCTTACCCCTGTCAGAATGGCCATTATTAAAAAGTCAAAAAACAATAGATGTTACCATGGATGCAGAGAGACAGGAATGCTTATACACTGTTGGTGGGACTGCAGGTTAGTGCAGCCTCTATGTGAAACAGTATGGCGATTCCTCAAAGAAATAAATGTAGACTTACCATTCAATCCAGCAATCCCATTGCTGGGTATCTACCCAAAGGAAAAGAAGTCATTTTATCAAAAAGACACCTACACTTGAATGTTGATTGCAGCAAAATTCACAATTGCAAAGATGTGGAATCAACCTAAGTGCTCATCAATTCATGGGTGGATTAAGAAAATGTGGTGTATATATATACCATAGAGTATTACTTAGCTATAAAAAGGAATAAAATAATGTCTTTTTCAGCAACTGGATGGAACAGGAGCACATTATCCTAACTGAAGTATCTCAGGAATGAAAAAACAAACACCACATGTACTCTTTAATAATTGGAAGCTAAACGATGGGCACACCCGGACACAAAGTGATGTAAAGGACAGTGGAAACCAAGATGGGGGGAGAGTGGGAAGGGGTACAGGGTAAAATCTTACATATTGGGTATAATCAACACTATTCTTGTGATGGGCACAGTAATAGCCCTGACTTAAGCCTTATACAAGGTATCCATTTAACAAAACATTTGTACCCTCTGAAATATTTTGAAATAAAAAGGTAATAGAAAAAGTAAAATAGGGAAAATACTGTAAACACCTTTATACCCACGTGCCAGCTTCACCAATTTGACTCATAGCCAAACTTGCTTCGTTTACATCTTTACCCACTTCCTCCATGATTGACTATTTTGAGGTAAATCCCAGACATCATGTCATTTCATCCATTGATATTTTAGAATATACCTCTAAAAGACGAATAGTCTACAAATACTCTCTTATTCTCCCTCCATCTCTTTTTATTTCCCTTGAATTATCTGTTGAAGAAATCAGATAGTTGTGTCCCCATAGAACCTTCACGTGGGGACAACAAAGAGTGCTGGAGACCTCTGAGCTGCCAAACTTCCTAGCTGACTGTCCCTGTGCTCTTCATGGAGCTTCCTATGATGTCTCCAATTAACTCCATTGTGGTAGCCAGCCTCATGTTGGTCCACAGCAGTTTGTGCCTCCTGATAATCACATCCTTGGATAAGGTCGACTTGAGTAATAAATAGGATAGAACAGAAATGACAGAACTTGACTTCAGAGGCCAGGTCATAAAAGACCGTGTGCCTTCTAGAAGCCTTGCTTCCTTGGATTACACACTCTGGGAAGCCAGCTACCATGTCAAGGGACACAGAAGTCCCACATAGGGGCTCACGTGTGGAGGAACTGGGGCCTTCTGCCAGCAACCACAGGAGGGAGCCATCTTGGAAGCAGATTCGCAGTCCCAGTCAAGCCTTTAGATGACAACAGCTCCAGAGGACGCCTTGACCTTGACTTCATGCCATGAAAGACCCTGGGCCAAAACCATACAGTCGAGTCACTCCCAAATTCCTAACCCACAAAAACTGTACAGAATAATAAATGCTTTAAGCCACTAAAAAAAAAGAAAAGAAAAGAAGAGAAATCAGATAATTGTCCTATAAAGTGCCACACAGTCTGGATTTTGCTGATTACAACCTATGGCATCATGTAATCTGATTAATTTCTTTCATTCATATTGTCTTTTCCTTGTGATATTTTTCCTTTTAAAAAATCCCTTTATTTTCATTTTAGTGAGAAACAGTGAGGAAGAAAATGTAAATGTAACATAAGAACCTGAAGTAAGTCCTCAACTGTGTGCTTTTAAAAAGTTATAAAGCTCCTGTACTTTATTCTGAAAAAAAGAGAAATAAATATGGATAATAAAGGCCATTCTGATGAGGTGACAGGCAGAAATGAGGAACATTTTATTGGACAGTGGAAGAAAGGCCATCCTTGTTATAAAGTAGCAAAGTACTTGGCTGAATTGTGTTCATGTCCTAGTGTTTTGTGGAAATTAGAACTTGTGAGTGATGACAGTGGATATTTGACTGAGGAAACTTCTAAGCAAAGTGTTAAAGTTGTGGCTCAGCTTCTCTTGACTACTTATAGTAAAAGGAGAAAAGAGAGACATAACTTAAAGATGGAATTGTTCATCAAAAAGAGAGAAGAACTTAAAAATTTGAAGAGTTTACAACTTATCCATATCGGAAAATATGAGAAAACCTGTTTAGGAGAAAATAAGCATGTGACTAAGTGACAAATCTGACAAGGAGATTAGCATGAATTGGTCTTCTCAAGGGAAGCCAGGGGCTACTCATAAAAACAATGGGGATATTAGTGAGCCATCTAAACAAAAGCCAGGACCTATTTCCAAGGCAATAGAAGAATGACCCCAGAGGCATTTCAGAGATCATCAGGGTTTCCTCTCCAACACAGGCCTGAAGTACCAGGGCCTAGAGAGTAGAATAATATCAAAGGAGGGCTTTAAGCTGCCTTACATTGTGAGCTCCACCCTCTACAATTTGTTGCCTTGTTTCTAGCAAGGTGACCCCAGATGTGGCTCTAGCTGGCCTAGGTCAGTGTGTATTTCCACCCAGCAAAACTGAAGGGGCATGGCTGCCTCCACCTCCATTTCAAAGGATGTCCCAAAGAGCCACAGAACCTAAGCAAAAAACCACCACAGAGGCCAAGTCACCACAGAGAGCCCTCACTAGGTAAATGCTCAGTGGAGTCATGGGGGTGAGGTCACCCCTGCAACTCCAGACTGGTAAAGCTACAAGCATGCAACTCCAACCTGTGAGAGCTGTGGCCATGGGCTTTGCCTAACAATGTCATGGGGGCAGGGATGCCTGGAGCCTTGGGAACCCCACTCTTGCCTTACAAATTTGCAGAGCCGGGACTACTGCCTCAGTGGGTCTGGAAGGCAGGACCTCTATCCCAGCAGGCCTGAAGATCAGAGCATTGAGCCAAAGATTATTCATGAGTCTTAAGATTTTGGGCTTGCTTGGGACCTGTCACTACTTTCTTCTTTCGTATGACTCTCCTATGCCTGTCCCATCATTGTATTTTGGAAGCCCTTAATATATCTGATTTCACAAAGTTGTATCCATATCTTATTCAAATAATATTTAGATGAGTTTGAACTTTAAACTTTTGAGTTGATGCCAGGAAGAGTTAAAAGTTTGGGGGCTATTGGGATAAAATGATTATATTTCACTTGTGAAAAAGATATGAATTTGGGAGTTCTAGGGGCAGAATGCTGTTGTCTGAATATTTTTGTCCCCCGAAAATTGATATGTTAAAATCCTAATCCCCAAGATGATGGCATTAGGAGATGTGGCCTTTGGGAGGTGATTAGGTCATAAGGGTAGAACTATGATGAATGGGATTGGTTCTTATAAAAGAGGCCCAAGAGAAACCCCTCTCACCCCTTCTAATATGTGAGGACACAGCAAAAAGGCATTGTCTATGAGCCAAAAATCAAGCCTTCACCAAATACTGAATCTGCTGATGCCTTGATCTTGTACTTCCCAGCCGCAAGAACTGAGAATAAATTTCTGTTGTTTATAAGCTACCCATCTATGGTATTTTGTTAACAGCCTGCACTAAGACACATCCCTTGTTAACTTCAACATAGAATGAATTTCTAATTGTATAGTTAATATATAAATGTATTTTACGTTAGATAATGAGAGAATGTACTTTGCATGAATGATAGTGTCACAGAAAACTAAAAGCTTATCCATTACAACTTTAGCTATAGTTTTACCATAAATAGTGTTTTAAGGGGTCCACACAATTTCACCACATGTTAGCATTGATGGTCAAACAGGCAACTGAGCACTTACCTCTTTAAAGAATCCTTGGTAAAATAAGTCTGGTTGTGCATCCAAAGCTTGGTAATCTATCACCTTCAACCCCCACTGCAGTGGAAAATCTCAGTGAGCTTCAAATATGGGCAAAGTGGGATACCACCTCTGCAAATGTTAATGTTTAATTATCAAACTCCCATTAGACTAAAGAAGCTGTTCTGGGAAGATGCTATCCAGTTGCACTATTAGTGACTTTAGTGACGATTGAATACTAAATTGGAACTCTAATGGGATTTTTAGTACAAAAGTCACCTTTGTGAGTTACAGTCCAGCTGGCCAAGGGTTATTCTTAAAGACTCATTTAGAATTTTATTTTTCCAATGCATGCAACATACTGAATTCGTGAGTATCCTTGTTGACTGAGTTTAGGTACATAAAATTAATCATTCCTTTGCATTTAAGCATTCTTTTCAAACAATTCTCCCTAAACGGATGTTATGAAGCAATTGGACTTAGACCAAATACTGAAAGCCAGCATTATCATGTTTCTATGGAATTGCTAGAACTAGTGAACTCCAATTCAGAAATTCCTTACCATCCTTAATATAGAGCCTTATCTTCAGACATTTGAAGGGCAAACCTATGAACCATCAATTAACATAATTTAACTTATCAAACCAAATAACGTGGAGTTTAAGGTAAAGGGTATATCTCTGAAGTAAGCAGGCTAGCAAAATAAGAAAAATATATTTAGCAAAGTTCTTGGTTTGGCTTTCCCCAGGAACAGATCTGGAAATAAAATTAAATTAGAGTAAGTTTTTTGGACACCGATTCCAGGAAACATCCATAGAAAAGTGTAGAAGTGAGGCAGGGAAGGGAAAAAAGCCAATACAAGATGGCAATAAGAGCTCAGTCTTGGTGCGGAGCTCTGTAGAAATCTATCCAAACTGGGGAGCAAGGAAGCCGGAATATTTATCCACAGAATTCCCTGAAGACATTGGTTGAAGGCTGCTTCCAATGCCATTAATTCTCTGGCACTTCAGGCTTGCTTTGCATCTAGGACAAGTACTCCTACAGGCAAAAAAAAGTAAATTCTTCAGGCATATAGTCAAATGTTTTAGCAGTTCAGTCTCCACTGTGATGTAGTGAGTGCCAAGAAATATGATGGAGCACCACCATCGTCTCTTACACTCTTACTACCCAGAGTGTGGTCCATCAAGCAGCAACATCAGAATAACCTAGGGTCTTGTTAGAAATGCAGAATCTCAGGCCCCACTTCCTATCTATGCACATTAAAATTTGAGAGGCACAGCCAGGCGCGGTGGCTCACGCCTATAATCCTAACACTCTGGGAGGCCAAGGCAGGCAGATTGTTTGAGCTCAGGAGTTTGAGATCAGCCTGAGCAAGAGTGAGACCCCATCTCTACTAAAAAAAAAAATAGAAATAAATTATCTGAACAACTAAAAATACATAGAAAAAATTAACCGAGCATGGTGGCGCATGCCTGTAGTCCCAGCTACTCAGGAGGCTGAGGCAGTAGGATTGCTTGAGCCCAGGAATTCGAGGTTGCTGTGAGCTAAGCTGACGTCACGGCACTCACTCTAGCCAGGGATACAGAGCGAGACTCTGTCTCAAAAAAAAAAAAAATTTGAGAGGCACTATGCTACTATATGATAGATAGATGCAACCCCCTCCAAATAGAACCAAGGACATCTAGGTGCTATTTTGAGCCAAAAGAAACAAGAGTCATTTGTAATTCTAACAAAGAAATCCCTTCTTTGTTGTCTACGAACACGCTTTGTCAGAGCTAACTAATCTAAAGTGTCATAGACTAGTGTCAAAAGGACAAAAAGTATCCCTGCAAATGCAGAAACTTCTATGGCTTCAATACCTGAAGAGCGTAAGGCCATTGCCTGGAGGCTGTCTAGAGCTTTAATATCTTATCGCCAAGCAGAAAACCAGTCAAGACCATCATAATAGGTGCTTCTTAATAAACTACTGTTTCCATAGTGATGGTAATTCTGATTCAAATCTGATCCATTTTTCTCATTAAGGATATTAGAAAATGCACCATAGTAAGAAAATGTTGACTAGACTACAAAATCAGTGGCAGCAGTTGACATTGTTAGGCTCTTTAGGGTTCCTAAAACAATCCCTCAAAAGACAATGCTGCAGACTATCCAGAATTAATTGTCAACGCTAGGTCTTCCATATACATATAAGGAAGGTGGCAGAGGAGAGAAGCCTCCTTCCCCTGCCATAGAAGGTTAATAAAGTTTGAGAGAAATTGCAAGCTGGGAATTAGCAACTGGAAAGTGTACTTAGTTAACAAGGCCAAAACCACAAGGTAAGAAGCTTCAGATGGAGGATATCTGTTACATAGAAAACCAGTAACCCATCTGAGAATTCTATTACTGTGTTCACAAGGAGAACGCATCCTACTGATATCGGAATCGTAATCTCGGTGCAAATTTCAGCATATTTTTTCAGTACATTTTAATTCATTATAATGCACTGTTACCTCTATGAGGAATCTATAAAACTATCATAAACATGGTATCCAACATATATTGAGTATTTATAAGACATATATATGGCACTTACATGTGTTCACCCATATAATTCTCAATTTGATAAGTTGAGGTATAATTAATTCTTATGTTACAAATGAGGAAACTGAGACAAAGAGAAGATAGGTAATTCACTTGCTGAAGGTCATATAACTAGCAAGTTACAGAGTTAGAATTAGAACATATATAGACCGTGACTTTGGAACCCATACTCATGCTCAAGATGCTTCTACCTCATTATAACATACTATCAATATATCTTTCATTAGTGAGCCAGACGTATTCGAAAAATCAGCCCATCAGAAGTCAAAACAGGTTTAAAAATCATTATACTACCAATTAGAACTTGAGGATTTTCTTTTATGCTAAATTGATTTTTTAATACTGAAAGCAGATGATTTCTCTTCAATGCACCTTTACCTTTGGATACAAAAAACATTATCTATAGCAAAGCTACTCTTACAAATTGTGGGAGATTGATCAGTGCTACACTTTAGGGGCTGCTCATTCCCTTAAGTCTTCAACAAGTCATTTGAAATCTGGCCCTGAATTTAGTTGAAAATGGCCTAGATTTTCATAGTAATCCAAGGGAAAAGATCGAAGACATGAAGAGAGAAACTTTTTGAATTCTTAGGTTTGGTGTCCTTTTCAGGTTTCCTGTTAAACTGCAGGAAAAAAAAGAAAGATACAGACAGGCAAGATAAGGGCTCTGAGGAGAGAGCAATGGTGCAATCAAGATCCCATCATGGAAAAGGTGTCAAAATATGATGATATCCCCCAAAACACCAATGTAAAATAGACATTTAGAAAGAATTTTAAAGACTTCTAGATAGAGGAACATTAGGGAAAAAATTCAGGTAAAAGAGATGCATTTATCTTTTGCTTTACAACTTTGCTGACTCAGAACCTGATCAAGCAAGTTTAATCTTTTCATAACAAAGACAACCAGAAAAAGCATAGAAAGGAGCCAGGTAAAGACTATAAGAAAGGGAAGAGGGCAGAGGACCAGGTGGAGAAATAAAACAAAGCAAGAAATAACAATCAAAAATCAGAAAAAGAGGAGGAAAAACAGAACATATTCAATTTAGTAGCTTTAAATAATGTTGTCTAACATACAAGTCCAGCAATGTGTGGTGAAGCAAAATAGCAATTTATCAGAGTAAATACTTTCTTTAGAATAATCATTGTATTTAAAGTATTCTGTATGCATTTTTTAATCAAGAAGAGTAAATTAAGGAGAAAAGTGTTTGAAAGTGTTGCAGGAAAAAAATGAAACTCCCTAGGGACCTGATGAAATGGGGCTATTTGTGGGGATGGGGACGGAGCTTATTAGAACAGAGTCAAGACAAAGAAAATAAAATTCAGTAGCTGTCCCTGAAGGGACAAAACACAGAGAGCAATACTATAGAAACCTGACTTAGAAGTGCAGGTTGATTAGAATTGATGTTTAATGGCCAAATTCAGCATTCTGCACGTGACATTGCCTGCACTTGTTTTGATGCTGGTAAAGGGTCTGAGTTACATATTTATTAATAAAAGCCTCACGATCCATTAAGCCTCATGATCACCACAGGACTGAATGCAAGAAGCACACATTCTGACTAGTCCACCAGCCACCCCGCCACAACTAGACATCCCAGCATGCTACAGCCCTCCCTGAAGGGAACTTAGTAACAATGGCTCAGGCCCATCAAATATGCCCCAAGATAATCCAGCAGGCACCTCTGCGTACAAACGGCACAAAATCCTTCAGTGCTATTCTCCATCCAGCACATTTATCATTCTTTTGGAAGGCTAGTATAATGGGGAGTGTATTACTATACCTGAATTCATCTCTGGGATTGAATTGCAGAGAAACTAATATCTGAATTTTTTTCTCTAATGCTCACCCAATCTACCTGAGAAAGGGAAGTCAGCAACTTGTAAGTAACTTTTCAACAAAGAAAATTCAGGGGAAACGTGCTATTAATAATGATATCTAGTTTTATGGGGCCGATGTAAGAACAGATGGGGCGCGGGTGTTCAAGGAAGCATCCGTGTGCAAGTGCGAAACTGCAGAGAGGTGTGAAGAGGCACCTCGTCTTCCCCTATCTTAGGGCTTCTGTGGGCATCTGTCACAGTCGCATCTGAGAATTTACTGAAGAAACTGGGGAATAGAACCCTTGGAGGGCACCTGAGGGAGTCTTGCTGCTTACTGGGGAAAAAAAATAGAAAATCAAATCAGAACCATCCCATAAACCCCCAGGACATCGATTGAGAGAATAGAAAGAGAAACCAATTAAGAGGTGACTTAATGGAATTTATTGCTTCCCTTCAACTCCAAAGTTCTCCAAAATGTTGAAGACTTCAGATGCATCTGCCAAATAGAACTACATAGTGCCTGAGTGAAGGCCAAACCTTAACTGTAAGCAATTTATATCAATAGAAAACACTACAGCGAGGAGCAGCCATGTTCTCATTTGGCCAGGCACCATAAGGATCACCAATGAAAAACAGCACCTGCTCTGTGGAGAGTCTGTACCAAAGGCAAAATCCCCCATCTCATAACAAGCTTATAGTCTTAAAAATACATATTCACTCCCTACAGCTTTGAGTCAGGGTCATTTGCCCACAGCTGAGATGGTCAAATGTTTTAGATGGTTTCTTTTTCTGATCTAAAGAACAACAGGAGTGGGGGGGGGGAGGGAGAGGAAGGGAAAACAGAGAGAGAATGGAGAGAGAGAGAGAGAGGGAAAGGAATTCTGGGATACAGAGAAGCCTCTAGAGTAGACACTGCCTCCCAGCACTCTCTACACTCATCTCAATATCACAACTATACTACCCTTGCTAACTGTCCAGGGCACTATTGTTCCAAAATAGTTTAAGTCTACCAGTGCTCAAATATATGATTGACTGTAAAATCTGTATTGAACTCTGGAAATGGAAAAATTTACCTTGACAGCAGAAGCCAACGTTGGTAAATTCAGCAAACTATGGAACATGATATCTTCGAAGGTTATAAAATACAGGAGGGATAACACTATTTTATATAGATATAATGAACATCTTTCAAGCATCTAAATTCACAGTATTCTTGGCTATAAATAAGTTAAAAACTAAATACTATTCCATTGTCTTCTAATGATCAAAATCACTGATGGTGAAAATATCTCAAAGTCCTTAACTGAAACTAATGGGAAAAGGCCCACCTAACAGTCCTATAGACTTGACCAATGGCTGCCCTTAGCAAAGAAACAAGGTTACTCAAGTTATCATTTATCACTATTGTGCAGCCTGAATTCCTGGGAATTCTCTTGGGAGTTTCAAAGGGCCTGTACATCCTCAGCCAATTAGAAAGTGATAGCCAATTAACGGGATTTCAATCAATAACTTTACTTTAAATCTGACCACAGAGCCATTGTCTGTTCCCTCCTTTGCAAATGGGAATAATTGAACTCCCTTATCCCACAGGACCAGCATGAGAAACCATTGCAAATCACTCTGCTCTTACATTCTACATCAATAGTTGCAATGATAATGATTGTGTTGGTTTATAGCATGAACATTGAACCTAGCATTTTTCCAAGGAGGCTCTCACAAACCACCAAATCATTTCCCTACCTCACACTCATTTAATTTAGAAGTTTTTGTTCTAAGCATTCGACTGGCTAGAATATTTTAACAATTAATTACCTTAACCTCACAGTGCTGCTTCCCACTCTCTTATAGAAGAATCTTCTCTCTCAAGGATCAGGGTATATGTTTTTCTGTCTTTCTTTATGACTATCTTCTCTTGGCCCCTAGGCACTCATCTACATTCTCTATGGTCTTTGGTACCACACTCTCTGTCATTCTCTCTACCTCGAGTCCAGTTATTAATCTGTGTGTCTTAACCATGCTGCAAGCCCAACCCTATAGCCCGCAGTTTTCTGAGCTCTTTTACTCTAAGGACTTTCTCCTCCATTTCATTTTAGAAACCTACTCCCTGGGCCACATGCTGAACTTCATCTCCCACCATAACTCCTGTACTTCAGAAATATTAAATGCCAATAGCCTTTTTTTTTTGCATGCTACCTCTTATTTGTTAAACTCACTCCATTACTCCTACTTCACATGTTCTTCATCTTGGTTGAATTCCCCAGTCCTATGACCCTTCCATTTTCGTCAGCCTATTGGTCCATTTCTGGCTTCACCTTCTTCCTTTCCCAGCCTCCAGTTTATGATCTAATCTATTAGCATTCTTTTCCCATTTTACCCTCAAATCCACTGTCTTCTTAAGCAATTCTACCAAAATTATCCTGTAAATCTTCAGCCTTTAATTGATCCAACCACCTACCTTTTCTATTCTTATGTTGTGACCACTGGCCATGATTGGATTTAAAAATCATGCAGTTGTGTTTGGTGCTCTGAAATATTGTGCTCTCCAAATTAAGTTATGCACTAGTTGATTACTTTGTAAGTACCCAACTAATCTACCAAATGTCTTTGGTCCACCATTCCATATATTGAAAAAGTAGACAATAGTTATTGTTTCTACATTTTCACCTCCTATTTCACCCTTCAACCTTCCACAATCTGACTTCTGCCCCCAGAAAGAGCTCTTGTCTATTTCACTTATCATACTGGAAGGCAAAAACCAAGGTATAGCAGAGTAAAGCATATACATATAACCAAGGTATAGCAAGTATAGCATAATAATATCAATTTGCATCACTGGCAATTTGTTGAGTAGGGAATGGAGATCAAGAGAAAAGAAATAATTTTACCAGAGCGTGTGACAGAGTGTGTGACATGAGCGTCAGCATACATGTCAATGATTGACAACATATTTATGTAAAGATGGCAAAATAAGGAGAATGAAACTTTCAAAGGTGCCTTATGTTTCTTAATTTGTGCTCCCAACACCTAATGAGAGTCAGCAGAGCCAGACTAAAAGAATGCAAGCACGGCATGGATACTAAGCCCTAATGAATCAGTATGGGTCTTACCTAGTTAGAAATCCGTTTTACATCACTTATCCCTGTTACCAAGATCCAAATAACCCACTCCACCTCCAGGCTTCCCTTGATCCTTTTATCGTAATAGAATTATCCCACTCTATCCATTCCTTGACTAAGAATCATAGAAAAGTATCCTGGAATAGCTTACATGAAAGTCTACTTGCCTTCTGCCACACCAGCCTAGAGCACCCTGAAGTTACAGCAACATCCCACATGTAAATGATACAAACCCCAAGAGTCACAGAATCATGCCTGGGAATGAGGTGGCATAAGTGTCCTCTCTAAATCTATGGCAGCTCAGCTCCTGACTGCATCTCAAAGGTACAGGAAGGTATTTTCTTTGCAAAGCCAGCTGAAAACTTTCCCCTTTTATTCTTGGGGAATTCTTCATTCAGTATCTCATTGCTTTAGCTCAACACACCATCTATTTAAGAGTCAATGGGCACAGGTACACTTTCTTTCGGCAGGGTAAATTAAGTCCATTTATAAGCTCTTGATCCAATGAATTTTCTCAGTAGGTTGCTCCAGAGTCATTTAGCTCAAGAGTCTGTGTAATTGTGATACATTGAAACAATTCTCAACTGAACACTGGGGTTCAGTACCAAGTGCAAGTAGGTGCAGGTGCTGATGAGAGACTTGAAGGACTGGACCAAGCCTGAGTGAAATTCCTGCCCAGGAAAGTGTTTCCCTAAAACTCTGAGTCATCTGAAGTTGGGAGAGTTTCAAAGGAAGCTCAGAGGGCGAAGGGGAAAAAATAACAGAGTTAATTAGGAGGGCTATTACCACTGGAAGCTTTGGGCAGGCAGAAACCCCAGTTAAACAGACTCCCAGACATAAATCACCAGCACTTACCAGCTACATAGGCGAACTGGCAGGCTTTACAAAAGACATGGTTGGCTTCCCGAGCCACACCACTCGAGACTTGGGAATGGAGGAAAATGAGGAGGCACAGTAGTAGCTGAGGTAGCCAAACTGCTAAAGCAATGGCTCCCCCGGGAGACTCAGCTACGCAGAGCGGGAAGCAAGCGGCAGTTAAATCATTTTCCAGTGGGGGTTTGTGCCTCACAATGTAATGGACTTATAATTGTACATATTTTTATAAATTTTCAATTAAGCCATTGGATTCTTTTCCTCCTAATTTGGCTCTTCAAGTGCTAGTTTCTCCTCTGGAAATTCCTCTGTTCTGTGACTGTCTGCAGGGGCCATAACCAGAGGAGCCACCTGGAGGCAGACAGGACCTGCTGTAAATTCAGCTTTAGGATTCCAGGCACACCCCTCTAGGAGATTACTTTTGGATTCATTTACAGCTTTCCTCAGACATATTCCTCTTGGGAAGGAGAGGGGGCTGCCTTCTGCCCTCAGAGCCGTTGTCGTGACTCCTGGAGGACAGCTCCTTTGAGCAGGCCTGTGTTTGCTTTTGTGTCCCTAATGGGGGATTGGATTTCCTCATGCCCTGAAGAGTCTTCTGGGAGGAAAGATGTTTGGGCCTCACTCCTCCTCTCCTCTTCTCTATGCAGGCTTCCTACACAGATTCTTTTTCTCAATATCCTTTTTTAACATCCCCAATGAAACCTTCTCCAACCACTTCAGTTCACATAGATTTCTCCCTCTCCTGAGCAGTTGTGGCATTTAGGGAAGAAATGTGGCACAGTAAGGAAGAAAGCAAAGTTTGGAGTCAGACAAGCCTGAACTTGAACCTCAGCACCAGCATTTACTAACCATGTAATTCTGGAAAAGTTGTTTCATCTCTCTAAGACCCAGCTCCCCCATCTGTAAAGTGAACATAACCATGGTCCCTACTTCATAAGGATTTATGAGGATTAAATAATGAGAACAACAATGACCATCACTTATATTTACAATGTACTAAACTCTTTTGTAAGTACATTGCATATATTAATTCATTCGCTTCTGACGCACAGAGAGTTTAAGTAACTTTCCCAAGGTCACATAGCTGGTGGGTAGAGAGAATAGTTGAGCCTAGGGAATCTAGCAACCACAGCTCATGATCTTAGCCTCTACACTGTAATGATATGCTATGTGTAAAGGATTTAACAAGGAGCCTGGCAAATAATGAATGATCAAGAGGGATGAGGAAGCTCCCTTTCTGTTTGTCAACAGGAAGGAGCATGGTGGATACCGTACAAAAAATATAGACTTTGGAGCAGGAGGCAAAATCCCAGATCTGTCATTTACTACCTGTGTGACTAAGACAACATCACTAGACTTCTCTAAACTTCAATTTACTCATCTGTAAAATGGGAATAATTGTAGCACCAACCTCATCATTGCTATCAGTAATAAATGGTATGTGCAGATATTCAGCAAATGCCGGTTTACTTCCTCATTGTTTGCACCATCGTTTGACACTTCCCTACGTTGCCTCACATAGCTGCTTCTCTCTTCATTTGTGGGTCCTGTCTCCCTCAGTCTATGATAAGCTTTAAGGACCAAAGCCATACCCTAAGTTTCTTGATAACCCTTTAGCATAATGCTATGCCCATAAAAAGTCCTCTTTAATTAGATTTTTAACCTTCATTGAGCATGTACTCAGCCAGGCACTATGCTCTGTGCTCAAATGCATTATCTCCTTCAAGTCTCACAACTATTTTCTGTGTTTGTTGATGGATTTTATGTTTCCAGGCATAAAATCCCCACTGAGAAATGGGACATGTTCTTTTCTTTGAGACTAATTTCAATGGGTGAGGATAATTTCAGAGTCTTCCAAGCCCCTTTGTTGGCTGGTGGAAATAAACCTTCATTTGCCCTTCTTTCTAGATACCCATAACTTGCTGACATTTTCCCAAACAATTGTCAGTGTTTGTGCAGGTGGAAGCCAGGTTGTTTCTCTGGAGCTTAGCTATATGAATCACCTTGAGATTCTTTTCTCTGGACCTTTACCCTCAGCTCTTTTTTTTCCCTCTTTTGTTTTATTCATCATATTCAGAGGACACGCAAGGCAGGCCTGTGTGACAATACTGATTCTTAGCATCTGTAGGGCCAAAGAGGAAAAATTGCAAATTGCATGTAAGGAAAGTAACCCTGAAGCTTTATTTGAATGGACCAAAAAATCATAACACAGACATGTTGAACCATGTATCCGTGCTCATTATTTTCATAATTGTGGCTTTATAATTGCTTCTGATGAAAAGCAAGGAGATGAAAATTCAACATTGAAACAATAAATAACCAACAAACCCTGACTGTGTGGGAAATGCACTATACTAAAGGCTTTACTTTCCCAGACAAAGCAGTGAAAATAAGTGAGTTTGCTGCTATTGAATTCAAAGAAATTGAACTCAGCTTCTCTCTGTAGTTCAAGTTTCCAGCAAATAATTTACAGTGTAAATGTAGCAGGGGCTTTTGCTGAACAAATGGTTGTGTATTGTGAATGGGATATAAATTAAGGATACTCTTTTTTTTTTTCTTAACCTACAAGTAACTTCTCATCACGTCTCCATCTGCAGTTCTCTTTCCATGTGTAGAATGTGTCACTTTGAAACAAAGCCATGGAAACTGGCATCTAGTCAAGTGGTGTGCAATCACAATGGGCAGAGGAACGCAGTAATACAATGTGGCGTTTTAATTGAGTTTAGGTTAATACCACAACTTACGAATATCAATTTCTATTACCTACATTAGGGCTAAGATATTGGATGTAGCAGTTAGAGGGAGCAGAGATTGGAAGCCAACATTAAGCTAAAACTGCTTAAAGAGTTACCTGCAGTTGCTGTTTTTATCCCCTTGGCTCTGGATCGAGATGTTAAGTGCCCATCACCAGAACATCTCACAACTCAATAATCTAATTGGACCACTTCTAATTACTAAAAACAGCCATTATTATTGGGGACCTGTGATCCACCAGGCACTCTAATAGACATTTTGCTTATCTTGTTGCATTTAATTTTTACAACAAACATGTAAAGTAGACATCATGATCTTAATTTTATAGATTTGGCAACTGACAGTCAGGGGTTTAAGTAACTTACTCAAGGTCACACAGCTTCCAAGTTATACAGCAAAGGTTGGACCAGGTCTGTTTGAATACAAAGTCTTTCCCAATATGACATGCTGCCTTAGCTATATGAGGGATGGAGAAAGGAAGTGATTGCTTTCAGCAATACTTTCGACCTATTGACAGAGAGAAGGTTCCACACCATCTCAAGAACCCTTTCTGCTGGGATTTGGTAATGAAAAGACTGCATAATGGTTATAATATGGGCTTTAGCATCAGAAGGACATGGAAAAGCCCCAGCTCTAACACTTGCTAGTTGTGGGATCTTAGATAATGTACTTATCATCTGTGAAATGAGAATAATAATGCTATGGTATACACCTCATGGAAATGCAGTACAGATTAAATGAGATCATGCATGTAAACCATAATGCCTGGCATATACTAAGTGCTCAATAAATCGAAGCTATCCTTATTAGTGTACTATGTAATATCTTCATGTATAAAGTACCGGAGTTCTCTCTCCTCCACTTAAAGCTATGCCTGGCTTAGCACTCTAGCACAAATGCAACTATTGCATCTCTCCTTTAGCATCCCTGCAAGCTATGTTCCAGCTATAAAGCTTACCAGCTGTAATATGGCCTCAGACCCTCAAAGATCTTTGAAAGTACCATACTAGGGGAAAATAAAACTTAGAGAAATAAGGATCTCAGATTTTTTTAACTATACATAAGATTTTTCTCCCAAAATAACCAAAGTCACCTAATCAGCTTGTCAATTCAGTTACCTTCGGCATCCACCCAAATTTCAGAATCCTTTCTTGTAGCTCTGCTCCCTGAGAATCTCTTCATTGGGTCATGACCCAAACAGACTTTTTAAGTCTCCTTCACAATAGCCTTCTTTCATTATTGTTGCAAAGAGCTGCTCCTTTTCAAACACTTTGCCAAGAATCCAATTCTTTGGTTAACTTACTCATTCTGTACAAAAACCTCAGTTCCTAGCCCTCACACTGAAATATTTAGTGTGCATGTACAGCACAGTCATATCTATCATTTATTTTTAATTGCAATAGGATTATTTTTGCTATAAAGCAATTGTACAGTTTTTATTTCAACAAGGTAAGCAGAAACAGTGCTCATAAAGAATGAGATTCTTCCCCAGGGTCAAACAGCTTAGCAAGATTGAGTCAAATAGCCAATTTATAAAACTATGTTTAAAAAATGTTAAAGGAAACATTAGAAAAAAAGTAACGTACTTGAAAAAGTGAGAGACCTCTCTAATTTTATTATAGCTGCAACTATATATTAATACATTAAGCCTTTAGGGCAAGGGCAGTCATTTTGTGACACCAGCCCCAAAAGCTGTGGCATAGAGTAGAAATAGCAATCTGTCTTCTATAGCTGCTCCCTAGGAAAAAAGACAGTATGTCAAATGACAACTTAGTATCCTGAACTCAGTGAGAAGGCCAAATCTACTCAACAGGAAATCCCCAACCCCTCGCTCTTTGCTCAAGCCTAAGAAACATTTTCTGATCATTCCAATGTACCATGCTTTCTCTCCTCCAAGCCTTCACATGAGCTGTTCCATCTGCCTTCACCTGTCTTACTCTTACTCATCTTTCTGATCTCATTTAAAATATCACTCTGTCCAAAAAGCTTTCCCTGACTGCCCTCTCCCCACATGCCTGAGTTAGTTAATTCTGCAATATGTGACCAAAATGCTATATACTGTTGCTGTCAGAGCACAAATGTGAACATTACACAAAAGTTTGGAAGAAATAGCCAATAGGATGGATGATCAAATCAGGATTCAGAACGATCTCAATAAACCAGAATAAGATGCCTAAACCAAAGAGATTCAATTTAACTGAAATATGTGCTAAGTCTAGCATTCAGGTCCAAGATATCAATTTCACAAGTATAGCACAGGGAGAGACCAGTTTTGACAGAAGTTTGTGTGAAATAGACTTGGGGATTTTGGTTGGCCTCAAGATCAATACGAGCCAGCAGTGAGATGTGACTGCTAAAGATGTTGGTACAAAGTCAAGTTACACTAGGAGAAGTATTCTATTCAGTTTACAAAAAGCAATGGTCCCACAGTACCCTGTTGCAGTGCAACACATCTGTGACAGTGTTTTCAACATTCTAAGAGAAACATTTACAAACTGATTAAGTTCAGAATAGATCAACTAGAATGATGAAATAATATAGAAAACATAATAATGGCAGGTAACTGAAGGACCTGGGGACATATGCACTGAGAACAGAAAATTTGGGGTCAGGGACTATAATAGCATGTCTGAGCAGGGGGATAGGAATAGGCAGTATAGAGTGATGAGGGGCATGTACAATTTGAGAAAGTCCCCCAATGAGTCTAACACACACACAACCCACCATGCCTACCCTACATACATGGTTGATAACTGCTATTCTTGAGGAAATCAATAAAAACATCAGTGAACATTACAGGAGGGCAATTCTAGAAATAATATTATAATGTTATCATAGTTGAAGCAATCTAACAATGCAACAAGCTGCCTTATGAGGCACAGAGGCCCCCATCACTGGAAATATTTAAACAGAAACTGAATGCCCACTGTCAGGGATATTGAAAAGCAAATCATTTTTGGAGTCAGATGTTGAAGGAGATGGCTTGAATAACCCCTCTATGTTGCAAAGATGGTATAATTATATGTCCTTCCACTTCTCTGAATCCCTAAATCATCCAATTAATTCTATTCTTCTGGCAATTAACATCAATTGCTTTGAATAGTATTTAATATAATATCTTTGTGAGGTTGAAATCTGTGCTAGTCTAGAGGGTAGATTCTATGCCCAGTTGCAGAGTCAGCCCTCAAATGTATGATAAATAAATGAATGCTTGATTTTTTCTTATGCACAACAAAAAAGCAAACAACAGAGTGAAGAGACAACCTGTGCAAGGGGAGAAAATATTTGCAAACTATTCATCCAACAAGGGATTAATAACTAGAATACACAAGGAACTCAACAGCAAAAAGCAATTAATAATAATAATCCCATTAAAAATGGGCAGAGAATCTAAATAGACATTTCTTAAAAGAAGACATACAAATGGCCAAGAGGTATATGAAAAAATGTTCAGCATCACTAATCATCAGGGAAATGCAAATCAAAACCATAATGAGATATAATCTCACCCCAGTTAGAAAAGCTATTGTCAAAGAGACAAAAAAATAAGAAATGCTGGTGGGGATGCACAGAAATGGGAACTCTTACACACTATTGGTATGAATATAAATTAGTACAGCCACTACGGAAAACAGTATGGAGGTTCCTCAAAAAACTAAAAATAGAACTACCATATGATCCAGCAATCCCACTACCGGGTATTTATCCAAAGGAAATGAAATCAGTATATCAAAGGGATATCTGCACCACACATTTATTGTAGCATTATTCGCAATAGCCAAGATATGGAATAAATGTAAGTGCCCATCAACAGATGAATGGATAAAGGAAATGTGATATACTATACAGCCACAAAAAAGAATGAAATCCTATCATTCTCAGGAACACGGAGGAACCTGAAGGACATTATATTAAGTGAAATAAGTCCAGCACAGAAAGATAAATACCACATATTCTCATTCTTATGTAAGAACTAAAAAAGTTGACTTCCTAGAAGTAGAGAGTAGAATTATGGTTTTTAGAGACTGGGAAGGGGAGGAGAGAGGGGAGAATAGGAAGAGGTTGGTTAATAGATAAAAAAATTACACCTAGATAGGAGTAATAAGTTCTAGTGTTCTGTAGCCCTGTAAGGTCACTATAGTTAACAGTAATTTATTTTGTATTTTCAAATAGCTAAAAGAAAGGATTTCAAATGTTCCCAACACAAAGAAATGCTAAGTGTTTCAGGTAATAGATATGCTAATTACCCTAACTGGATAATTATACATTGCATACATGTATTGAAATATCATTTTCTGCTCCATACATATGTACAATTATTACATGTCAATTAAAAATAAATATAAAACATATTAAGATGTCTCAGAAAATCTAGCATTAACATTTACTAGAAAGACACTGGATTTGGACTCAGAACACATGGGTTCTAGATCCAGTTCAGTCATCTAGACCTTGGGAAAGTCATTTAAAATTGATTAGTCTCCATTTTTTCATCTGCAAGATAAGAATAATAATGCCTTCCTTGGCCATCACATAAAGTAATAGGTAACTGAGATAGTGTATCATAAACTCTAAGATTTAAAAGTGTTTCATAAACTGTAAAGCACCAGGCATCATTCAACCCACTGGCCTATGAACAAATGGTTAACTACCTCTTTGGCAGATTTCTTTTGCTATCAATGTAAATATTATTTCTGCTGCCCCATCCGCCTCCAGCCTCACTTCAAGGACATGTAACCCTCCTGATGACTCAAGCCATTTGGCCCTTCCTATGAGGCTCTATTCCTCTTCCTGCTTCTAAATACCAGTACAAAGAACTTCCTTACAATGTATTAGAGAAAGGAACCCATTGAGTAATGGAAAATGGGTGGTCCTCATACAGCCTTTGCAGCCTGTCTTTTTTTTATGTCAGAATATTATGGGATACAAACATTTTTGTTACATGTAATGCCTTAGCCTTGCCCAAGCCAAGGCTACAAGTGTGCCCTTCCCCCATACAGTGCACAGTCTGTCTTTTAAGAGCCTTTTTTACCACTGTCATAACCCCTAGATATGCTCCCAATTTCCTCTACCTATTCTTACGCTGATTGGGAGAGCCACACAGCATCTCATGGTCTTCCCCTCCTCCCACACCCCCTTGGGCCTCCTTTCCCTTCCAATTCACTTCAATAACAGACTTATTTTGGCTTTTTTTCTGAAAAACTATTTCTCAGAAATGCTGTGAAAAAAAATCTTCCAAGTTAAAGTGCCAAACAACTGATAGTGTATCTTTTTCCCTCCTCCTCTGAGAGCTATCCATTGATAAGGAACAAATGCTCTCTTACCCCAAAGGAATGAGCCTCTAAGGAAAAGGATTACCATTACTTGAGGACACAGAGCCCTTTCTGGAATTTTTTGCATACTATCACATAGACAACATAAGCACAGACTACTCTGAAAAGAAATGCCTACCCTAGTCCATTTCTACTCTCTGAGCCCAGTCACCTGCTGGTCACATCTGGGTAAACATGGTTGGCCACAAAAGCCAGTCTTGGGTTTGAAAAATTAGGTAGCTGACAACACTGAGATTCTAGTGATCTACAGGATGTAGTCTGAATATTGATAATAAAGGGAGGTCATGTGCCCCTTTAGTATTTCCTTTTTATGATTTTCTGAGATTAATGTGGCACATGTAGCATCACTTGTTACATAGTGGAAATTTGTACATATGAGGCTCCACATAGCAATGGGATTCACTGACCGACTCTAAAGAAACACAAATATTGAAAGTGATGTGAAGAGGCAGCCTCACCAACAATTGTAGATAAAAAAATTGTGCTAAAGCCCCTGGCAAGGTTTCATATTTAGACACTAATACAATTTAAACAATTTTCACAACCTTTTGACTTAAGAAATCGTTCATTGTATTTAACTTCTTCCTCTGCTTACTCTTGTAAAGTCAACTGGATAATGGAAGAACAAATTAAATCAATGCAACCAGCTGTGTGTCTCAAATCACATTCATCTCCTTATACAGACAGGCATAGCTCTAAACTTACATAGGTTGCTCCAGACAAATTTATTAAGATAAGTTTGCAGCAGCATCTGCTGTAAGAAAAAAAATATGTTTTTTAAAAAATTGTCATAATATATGGAATCTAATATAAAAAAATTCCTCCTCACTTCATGGTATATTCCAGGACAGCAGAGAATCATCTACCAGACTCATGAGATGCACATTCTAGCCTCTCTTCTGTCATTAAACAGTGGTGGGTCCCTAGGAAATTACTTTCCTTCCCTGTGCCTCACTTTATTCAACTGTAAAATGAATGTAATTGGACTAAATCAATTGTTCCAAAATAACAGTCCCTAGATAGGTACCAGTCTGTGACAAAATATTTATTAATCCTTTCTGAGCAAAAATGAGATAAATACAATGTAATAAGTTTTTCATTAAGCTAAATTTATTCAACTTTTAAAATGCTAAATGTGTGACCTTATTGGTATTAGACCAAAAATGCAATTATGTTATGATATGGTGATGATAGAAATAGTAACATTTTTCTTTAATAATGTCTCTCTCTACTTGGCAAAATTAAAAGTTGGCAAATCTATATCAGTTCTCATGTTATGATTTTTTTAATGTTTTTGGTATATTATAATCAAATGCCAATTAGATAGCATCTAAGATCCCTTCTAGCTCTAAAATTCCTAGTATTATGCATTCAATAACCCTTTCTTGCCCAGGCTTTGCCATCACTTTAGGACCACATTCAAAAGTTTTATCTTCAGAACTACCACATTGAGCACTTACTTCAAAAGCACCAAGAGGAGATGTTGAACAAATCTTTAAAAATGTGATGAGTCTCTTTTATCCCCTCAACCCAAATCCCAATAAGTTCCAATTCACGGTGCCCAAATGTTGGCCACCTCCTATATGGAGGGATTCAACTCTGGCTCATATTACACACACACATAGAGAGAAAGAGAGAGAGAGGGAGGGAGGGAGAGAGAGAGGACTTCACATTCCCTTTACCCAAAGCATTTTGGGATCCCAGTGGTATATGCATTAAACATCTCTGGCCTCAATAAGTCTTGCCTTTCTCAATGCCATACACTACCCAGCTTACCAAGTTTATCCAGCTTGCTCTCACTGTGGTAGTCGCATATCTCTTTTAATCCACGATGATATCACTACCTCACATAAGTGCAAAGGTTTATGCTTTTCAAAAACCTTTTCTATACTTTATCGTGTTGGAGCTATCTTGTATAAGCTGGGCTTACCACCTGAGTAAGACAGGTCATTGACATAAAATCTATTGCATAAAATCAAAGAATAGTTACCATTTTCCCGAAAAGAGTTTATATTATTCTGATTTAAGGTAGTCTTTGTAAAAATGTCCCAGTTTACTCTTACAGGTTCAAAAGATAAGTGAAATTGTATTGTTTCTGTTTGTTTGTCTGGGTTGTGTGTGCATGTGTTTGTGTGTGCAAATGTCTACATGTACATATGTGACAAAGCACATTTTGTTTTTTGAGACAGAGTCTCACTCTGTTGCCCAGGCTACAGTGTCATGGCGTCAGCCTAGCTCACAGCAACCTCAAACTCCTTGGTTCAAGCGATCCTACTGCCTCAGCCTCCTGAGTAGCTGGGACTACAGGCATGCGCCACCACGCCCGGCTAATTTATCCTATGTATTTTTAGTTTTCCAGCTAATTTCTTTCTATTTTTAGTAGAGATGGGGTCTCGCTCTTGCTCAGGCTGGTCTCGAACTCCTGAGCTCAAACGATCCACCCGCCTCAGCCTCCCAGAATGCTAGGATTACAGGCGTGAGCCACTGCACCCAGCCAAAGCACATTTTTTAAAACACAGCTCCAAGTCAAATTTTTCCTGGCTGAATTAGTGAAAAATTAAGTCTGTTTTTGCTATTTTTGAGAACACTTCTCCTACAAAGAATTTCTATGCAGTTGTAGGACATTAGCCTCATGGCTGGGCCAAGGAGTTTTCAAAATGAAAAAGAACATCAGAAACCTGGAATGAGGAGTACTGGGAGTGAAATGGGCAGGAAAAGGGACTCTTTGATGTCCCATTTCGAAAACATCTGAAATGATCAGGAGTCTCCTTCTCAATGCAGAGCCTTTGAAACCAAAGTTACACTTCAGGATGGAAGCAATATTAGAAAAGAAAGAGCGTCCATTAATTACCCTGTTCCAAGACAGTGAAGATTATCTAAAAAGCCAGTGACTAATAAAGTCTCTTACCAGTGACTCTGTGACCTGTGCCAGCTTGTCATTCTTTGCTTCCCTTTGCCATGAAGGAAGGAATCATCACAATTAACAGAGTACTTTGTTATAAGGTAGCCCCACAGAATAGGAGTCAGCACAGTGCCTGACATATGGGGGATATTCAAAGTTTTGTTGCTTAGTCCTAGACACATGGTAACCATATACTTTATTGTTCAAACTGGGACATTTTTTTGAGGGTGAAAGTATCAGCTATTTTTTTGAGGGTGAAAGTATCAGCTATTAATAATTACACCAGGACAGCAGATATAAACTACAACTGTCCCAAGGAAAACCAGCATGTCTGATCCCTCTAGTCATTAATAGGATTCAGACGGTGGATTTAGTTCCAGAAATTACCAACTAAAAAGAATCTGTGACAATCTGATTTCAGAGAGTGGAGAGTTAAAGTTGGGAGCTACTGCTTGACTCTGGAGAAATCAGGTGATTGCTCAAGGATGGCCAGATGTTCTCCAAAGAGAACTCAAAAATGTCTGAGCTTATCTCTAATTTTAGGTTTATGATGTTTTTAATTATGTAAAATTACTGATTAAGAAAGACAACTGTCATAGCATAGAATAGAAAGTACATAAACAATTCAACTGCATTATCATATTACCAAGAGTATATAACAGACAAAAACTTTCCATTGAAGATCCAGTGATCTCAAGAGGATAAGAGAATTATTTTCCCTCAGGAACCTTCCCAAACAGCTCACTCCACTGTCAATAAGCTAATTTATACCAAGATGCAAATAGCCCCTACTGAATGAATGTCCTTGAACCAAGTCTTCAGGCCCAATCTGATTGCTGGACCTGAAGACTGGGCCCTTCCTACCCTTATGAGAAACTGAAAGGTGTAATGGATCCACAATGAAGTCTGCATAGCATCTGACCCTCTCTCAGTGTATGTCCAATAGTGATCTTTCTGAATCAAGAGACAGCCTACCACCTGGTCATGCAATAGCCATTTTCCTAGTAATCTTGTCAGCATCCTCAGAAAAGAAACTTGATCAAGTTGATCAGAGTATATACTCCATCAGCAAAAGCCACTTGGCAATGTTTCAAGGCTGGGTCTAGAATAGCTGGAAGCAACTATTCAGCTAAATTGAGAATAGTTATTCCCAGATTCGTCAGGGAGAAAACAGTTTGTCTATTTGTTAACGTCAAGGAATCATGTTTCTCAAAGCCAACACACCTTGACAATATAGAAAAATGCACCTAGATCTGTAAGCCCAGTAAACATCCTCGGTTCTGTGCTATGAAGAGGATTATTGGCAAAGACAATCTTTAAATTACCCTCATAGCATGTGTCTCCTCGGCAAAGCACCAAATGGCCCTTTCTTCAATAGCCAAACTAATGGAGAAAAGATACATCCACAGATGGCAACAAGACCTATATTGAGCCAATCATTATAATCTTCTCTCCCACCAATGCTTTTGCCATACATCAAGCAGCTATCAAAGTACCAGAAAAATACCCAGAAGGTAAGCAACAGAAGGGAGGTGTGGTCTTGCTAGTCAAAAGTCTGGATGGTTATTGCTAACTAATTACGAGCTGGCTTAAACATTCATAGTTCATAGCTTTACATGTAAGGCCAGCTCCTGACTAATTCTAGGCAGCTTGCTAATTCTCCCCTCCTAGTCACTCCCTCACCAATCACCTAGTACTATACCAAAGATGACAAAGACTCACTTACTTTTGATAAACTAAATGTTAATAATATATTACTACTCTGTTTATATTTTATTTTTAAAAATTATTTATTGATATATAATAAGTGTTCAAATTTAGCAGGCACGTGTGATATTTTGATACATGTATACAATGTGCAATTACCAAATCAAGGTAATTGGGATATTCACCTCTTCAAACATTTATCTTTTCTTTTTGTTGGGACCACTATGATGTTTTCTTCTAGTTATTTTGAAATATATAATAAATTGTTGTTAACTATAATTTCTCTACTGTACTATCAAATACTAGAACTTATTCCTTCTATCTAACTGTATTTTTGTACCCAATAAACAACTTCTCTTCATAGCTCCTCCCCCTTCCCTTCTCATCCCCTAGTAACCACTATTCTACTCTATACCTCCATGAAATCTATTTTGTTAGCTCCCACATATGACTGGGAACATGTGACATTTGTCTTGTGCCTGCCTTATTTTACTTAATATAATGACCTCCAGTTCCATCCATGTTGCCGCAAATGACAGGATTTAATTCTTTTCATGGCTGAATAGTATTTCATTGTGTCCATACACCGCATTTTCTTTATCCATTCATCCATTGATGGACACTTAGATTGATTTTATATTTTGGCTATTGTGAATAGCACTGCAGTAAACATAGGAGTGAAGATATCTCTTCCATATACTGATTTCCTTTCTTTTGAATATTTACCCAGCAGTGGGATTGCTGGATCATATGGTAGTTCTACTTTTAGTTTTTTGAAGAACTTCTATACTGTTCTCCATAATGGCTGTACTAATTTACATTTCCACCAACAGTGTATTAGGGTTCCTATTTCTCCAGAGCCTTGCTGGCATTTGTTATTTTTTGTCTTTTTGATAAAAGCCAACTTGCCATCACAGATAAGCATACCTAGAGCAGGGTAGAATACAGCCCGATTTAAGGCAAATGTCCCCAGGATAGAAGTCAAAACTCTACCTTCTTCAGCAACTCACTGGTTTACCTTAAGAAATTTATTAACACTTTACCTCTCTATTTTCTTTTCTGTGCAATGGAAGCTTTAAACTAGATGACTCAAAACTGTACTTCCAATATTGATAGTCTAAGTTAACTTTGATTAGAAGAATCTTCATCTGCAGAGAAGGCTGACCCTGTTCACAAGTTTTATTAGCATGGACATCCAGGACCATTCTGCCCCACAGTCACTCAAATCCAAATATTTAGGTGGTGGTCTTAGCCATGCCCCTGGGTCATCTTGGGTAACTCACTTAATTTCTCTAGGTCTTTCTCTGTCTCTGTAAAATAAAGAGATGAAATGTACTAGTAATTTTCAAATGACATTCCATAATGGCCTTGGATTTCATATGCCCATAGAACTACAAGTGCCTCAAGAGTTGCTATGAGAGAAGGCAAGAGGAAAGACCAAGGGGAAAGCCAATTATATTAGACTCTTAGACACCTGTCTCTATCATGACAGAACAGCTCTGCTTTTGTCTGTATTATATTTTGGGTTGTGGGTATTATTTCACTTGAAAAGGGGTTCAGCATATGAAAGGAAACTTGAAAACTGTAGAACTAGTTGCTCCCTGAGTTTTGTCGTACAAAGAGTAAGCACTTAATATTTGTTAAATAAATGATTCTGTGGTTTTAATCCAGGTGTCAGCAAACTTTTTCTGGAAAAGTACAGATAGCAAATATTTTAGGCTTCCTGTGCCATAAGGTCCCTGTCACTACTGCTCAACTCTGCCATTGCAGTGTAGAAGCAGTGGACAATACATAAACAAATTAGCATGGGCGGCTGCATTCCAATAAAACTTTATTTATAGACCTTGAAATTTGAACTTTATGAAATTTTCATGTGTCATGAAATAGTGTTCTTTTGATTTTTTTCAACCATTTTAAAATGTAAAATCCGTTCTTAGTTTGCAGGCCATATAAAAATAGGCAGTAGGCCAGATATGGCCTACAGACCATAGTTTGCTGTTCTGTTCTAAACCCTCTGTACCCACATAGTATTAATGAGAAAAACAGATAAAAACAACCACATTATTAAAGGCCATGATCAAAAAATAAACTTAAGAAAATATTTACTTACAGCTAAACTGCTCTTTCTCTCTCTGCTGCTATCTACAACACAGTCTGGGAAAATGAAAACACAAGAGTCAAACAGATATGAGTTCAAAATCAGGTCTACCATTCACCAACTTTGTGACCTCAAATAATTTACTTAACCTCTCTGATCCTTAGTTCTCCCATCTGTCATGTAGAAATAAAGGCCATTTACATCCTGTTAGAGGGAATGTGATACAAATTATTTGTAGAGCAATTTGGCAAAAGCCATAAAAATTGTAAATGCACCTACTCTTTGGCTAAGCAATTACACTATTAGAAATTTAACCCCATACTTTGCAAAAGTATGCCAAGATAAATGTACAAGATTTTTCACTGAAGTATTATTTATACTAGCACATATGGGAAAACAAATCAAATATCCCTCAGTAGGGGACTGATTAAATAATAATATCTCTGTGTGATCATCTGCTATGTAATAATTAAAAGAATAAGGTACATCTGTATGATATTTTAAGAAATTGTCTCCAAGGATGATTATTAAATGGTAAAAAAGGTATAAAATCATAGTTTATAGTAATTTTATTTGTTAAATAATTGCTCAATGGTGATGATAATGGTCCTATTTCATAGCATTGTTCTGAGAATTAAATGAGACAGTGCATGTAAAAAATAGTGATTTAACTTTTTTGAGGGTAGGAACTTTCTACCCTCATATTCCCTGTAGCACCTAGCACAGTGCCTGATACATAAAGGTCCTAAATAAAGATGTGAGACGCAGTGTCTCATAGCAGATTAAGGGCATCAAATTTTGTGTTAGACCTGGATTTGAATCCTAGTTTTACCATTTATTAGTTGTGTGACCTTGAACAAATCAAGGAACCTTTCTGATCATTGAATTCCTCATCTATGAAATAGGTGTGGGTGGGATAAAATGTACCTCACAAAGCTATTGTGGAGCTTAAAGCTGATAATATTTATAAAAAATAACCTGGCATATAGGCTTTGGAGGATATTCTCTATTTATGTCTCCATATTCATTCTCCACTCTCACTGTTATACTCCAGGTCTCGCGAAGAGAACGTCTACGGACTGCATCAGTTCGGCGCCTTTGCCCTTGGGCTTTCAGGCAGTTCCAACCAATGGGAGAAATGAAAAGATGGAAGGAGATAAATGTTACATTATTTATTTCACCCGCTCCCTCTCTGCAAGGCTGTGATTTGGCAGCTCCTATCAGGTGACCCTCTTGTTATGAATCTTCTCTCCAGATTTCAGGAGCACTACAGGATGTCGCAAAAGTCATCATACATAGGGAAAATGGGAAATTGTAGCTAGATATACCTTTATTTACAAAATATTCATTATAAAATTTTTCCTTTGTATGGAGACTTTTGGGACATCCTATACTGTATATTCTTTCCTTGTCTCTTCCTGTCATTCCAACTATTGCTAGTCTCAGGGTACTGCACCATTCCTTAACCCAGTTCAGATTTCTGTACATACTCCCTTCATCAATAGGTCTTCCATTGCCCTTCGAGCATGTCTTCTTCTTCCTACTAGAACCCTAACACATAGATGCTAAGTAAATATTTATTGTCCCATCCTTCTGAACACATTTCTCAATATGCTGCCAGAAATAACCAGCCCAAGATATACTGTAGGTCCAAAAAATCAATCATCTAAGCAGAAAGCTCTTTTTCTGCGCAAACCTGAATGGTACTTTGTTGAAAAATTATCAAATATAATAAAACTCGTAAAATCTTAGCCTCATGTTTGCAAATGTTTGTAATTCATTGAACTAAGGAAGAGAGAAGTGAGAAATCTGTCTACTAGACTTAATAGGAAGCTCTTAGTGGGAATTGGTTGACTCCTCCAAGGCCAAAAAATATCTCCCTTTTATCTTTGGGAGTTCCAGTTCTGCTTTCATGAGTCTGTGGACCAGGCAACCTATAGCACATAACCCCTGAGCAAACTTCTTAATGCAGTTGTTGATAATAGAAAAAGTAGAGGTCTCACATAGAAAACTGAGAGAGATTTTTATGTTTGTGTGTTTGCTTGCTTGTTTAAATAGTGTAATATATGGTTAAGGGTGGGGAATGGATCTTCTCCCTAATGACTGGTAAGAGTAACATACTGTATTGGCAATCCTTTCAGGAAAGTGATTTCAAAGTAAGTAATAGCATTCAAAATGAATAGGACATTTGACACATTTGATTAATTCCTGAAGAAATGACAGACTCCTTGTACATATAATACTATTTATTAAAATAACCTCCATGTCAAAATAAGGAAATTAATTGAATATTATAATAAATATGATTAAGTGTTATTCAGTAATTAAAAAGTATATTCTCAAATAATAGTTAAAGTTATTAGAAATGTTCATCATCTATTGTTAAGTATAAAGAATCAGGGCACAAAACTGTACCTAAAGTAGAATTTCAATTTTTAAATCTGTATCTATATGTGCATATACATATAAAGATGTATGTGCATATATGTATATATATATGTTTACATGTGAATATGTGTGCATATATATGTGTAGATGTATGTATAAAGTAGTAGGCAGAATAATGGCCACAAAAAACATTCACTCCTAAACTCTGGAACCTGTGAATACGGTACCTTACATGGCAAAAGAAACTTTGTAAATGTGATTTAGGTTAAGGAGTTTAACATTAGGCGATTATCCCGGATTATTTGGGTAGGTTCAATCTAATCACATGATTCCTTAAAAGTAGAACAGGGTCACAGAAGAGGAGGGCCAGAGGGAGATATGACTACAAAGAATGGTCAGAGAAATGCATCACTGTTAGCTTTAAAGATGGATAAAGGGAACCATGAGCCAAGGAATGCCGACATCCTCTGGAAGCTGAAAGGCAAGAAACTTAGTCTCCCCTAGAGCTCTAGATGAAAACACAGTCCTGCTGACACCTTGATCTTAGCCCAACAAGACCCATTTCAGACACACACATATAAACATTCTGAAAGGACATTCACCAAAATGTAATAACAGTTATCTCTGTTTTGTGTGGTTACAGATATGTATTTTGTTGAGGTTTTTTTCAATTATGAAATATTTCAGACAGGCAGAATAGGTTTAGGTACATAGATATTTTATATGTCTGTGTGTGTGTGTGTGTGTGTGTGTGTGTGTATCTTCAGTTTTACCCACCATCTCTGCATATATTTCCCTAATCCCATTGTCTTCCTGCTCCCTGCCCCCCCAACCCTGAGCTATTATCCTTAATTTGGTCTTTAACATTTCCACACGTTTTTAAATGCTTACTATATGAACATGTAGTATAATCTGTAAATTATATTTAGTATTTTTCATGTTTTTAACTTTATATAAATGGCATTATATTCCACATATTATTTTACCACATTTTTTAATTCAGCATCTTTTTTTCAGATTTACTCATGTTCGTACATATAATTCTAGAGTATTCACTTTCAGTGCACTTTCAGTGACCACAGAACACCATTGTGTAACTATACCAGCATTTATTTAACTATTCTCTTGTTCATGCACATTTGAGATGTTCCTAATATTTTACTATGAAAACGATACTTCAGTGAACAATCTCACACAGATATCCTGTGCTTACGTAAAGAAGTTTATTTAGAATATATACTTAAATGCCAACTTACTACGTCACAGAGCATCTGAATCATTTATAGATGTTGCCAAATTGCTTTCTAGTGTGTTTGTACCAATTTATATTCCCACCAGCTATATATGAGAGTTCCTGTACTCCCCATCTCCACATTCTACGTTGTCAGACATTAAAGTTTTTGCTCATTTGACGACTCTGAAACGGAATCTATAGTTTTTATTTTGAATATCCCTGACAATTAATGACGCTGAGCATCTTTTCATATGTTTACTGACCATTCAAGTAACCTGTTCACTGAATTGTCTGTTCCCATCCTTTGCTCAGTTTTCTCTTGGGTTGTTTGGCTCTTACTTAATAATTAGTGGGTGTTCTTTATATATTCTAGAAAAAAACCTTTTTAGTTATAAACAGTTATAAATGCTTGTATTTTTTTGCAGAAATGTTTTCTTGTAATGTAGGAAAAGGTATCATTGTGTTCTATTTATTGTTTGTGCTCCTTTTGTCTTGAATAAAAAATTCCTCCTTACTTCAACATCATATTTTCTTCTAAATGTTCTATATTCTAAATGTTCTATATTCTAAATGTTTCATTTGTTTCTTTTGCACATTTATAACTTTAATTCATCTGGAACTTCTTTCAAGTCTTTTATCAATGTTGAAAAATCCTTAGTCATTATTTCTTTGAATTTTGGCTCTCCCTATTATTCTCTTTGAAATGTTAATCACATATATAATAAATATATGTGTATAAATATGACATTCCATGTGTTTTTATTATACACACACCTTCTCTGTGTCTCTTAACCTCAGTTTGTTTTCCACCTATGCTTCATTCTAGGCATTGTCCTCCAACCTCTTTTAGTTTAACTATTAAATATTTCTCTCTTGAGCTGCCTCCAATTTGCTATTATACCTGTTTATTAAAGAATTTTTTACTTCGATGTCTGTTTTTCATTTTAGATATTCTATTATTTATAATCCACCTGTTTGTATAGTTTCTTATTATCTTTACTGTTTCCAGTCCTTTCTCTTATTTCTGTTATGGCTTTAAACATTCTAATTTTATGGACTCTATTGGATTATTCTATTTTATGATAGTCTCAGGACGCTAATTCTGCTTTTTGGCATATTTGCACATCTCACTCATGGTGACATTTTTCTTTCTTCATGTGATTTTGGGGTGCGGCTTCTCCTTCAGGAGGACATTATATGTGAAACTCTTTTCTAGTTTGGTTTTATCACTTCCCTGGAACCAATTTTATGTTGAATTCCTGGCTTGAAAGTTCCTAAACCCTGGAGATGGTGTAAAAAAACACTCCAAACCTATGGGCCTATTGTTGCAGATTTTCAAGGGAGACGTTTTCCTCACACAGATCTCAGACAAACATAGGCTTCTTTGTTGTTTCTCTATATTATTGCATGTCATTTTTTCTCATTCACTCTTTCGTTGAGATTGTGACCCTTCAGGGTCTTAGCTTTATCTGAGAGGCACTTTGCCCTGACACAGCGTTTTATATCTTATCTCCATATACATGTGAAAGCACAAGCTTTTAAACTACTGAGCCTCATATCCCCTCCACCTCTTAGTCCATTTTGTGTTGTTATAACAAAACACCTGAGACTGTGTAATTTATAAAGAAAAGAGATTTATTTAGCTCACGGTTCTACAGACTGGGATGTATGAGAAGCATGCCACTGGCATCTTCTCGGCTTCTAGTAAAAGCTGTGTGATGCATCAAAACATGGTAGAGAAGGTCAAAGAGTAAGTGGTCACATGAGAAAAAAGGGGTGTCCTGACTTTGGCACAATCCACTTTCAAGAGAACTAATCCATTCCCATAAGAACTAATCTGGTCTCACCAGAGTAAAAACTCACTCACGACTGAGTGACACTAAGCCATTCATGAAGGATCTGCCCCCATAATCCAAATGCCTCCCATTAGGCCCTACCTCCCAATACTACCACATTGTGGGTCAAATTTCACCATGAATTTTGGTAGGGACAGACTCAAACCATACCAACCTTCACCTAGGGCATCCACATCATAAAATATATGCTTACCCCTCAATTTTCAGTTCCCTCTTTGTTTCTGGATCCTAGTAATATTGTTTACATTCTTGAAAGATAAGTTATGTATTTAATAGGAGGCTTGTTATGATTTATCTAACATTTCTAGAACTCTCCTAGAGAATACTCATGGTATCCAATTCACATTAAGTCCCTCTATATTACTTTTTTTTTAAATTTGAGCCTCTATATTACTTTTAAAATAAAATTTTAAAATTCATTTTAAAAGAAGAGCTAGATAGAAACATAAATGAGATTTTAAAATATTACTTCACAGAATCTGTGAAGAAAATATTTGATAAATTTGGCTATGTAAAAATTAAAACCTTCTGTATGGCAAAAAAAATTACCATTGTAAAGACAGAAGACACATGACAAACTAAGAACAAATATTTGCTATTTATTTGACAGGGAAAAATGCTAATTTCTTTCATATTCAAAGAGCTATTAAAATTCAATAAGAAAAAGAAATAAATAGGAAATGATTAGTTCACAGAGTAAGAGATGCAAAGCACCAATAAACATATATAAACATACTCAACTTCACTTGTAATTAAAGAAATGCAAAGTAAAACAATAAGATACCATTTT
Source organism: Avahi laniger (assembly GCA_963575035.1). Lineage (NCBI taxonomy): Eukaryota > Metazoa > Chordata > Mammalia > Primates > Indriidae > Avahi > Avahi laniger. The sequence goes on along the minus strand of CAUYSK010005758.1, from coordinate 17,286 downwards.
TCTACCCATTAGATTGGCAATGACTGGGATACTGTCAATATTTTAAAAGCTATTATGTGGGAGGTACATGTATATAAATATTATACATGCATAGAAAGTTTCTGGAAAGATATAAAGGAAACTTAAGAATAACTGTTGACTGCTACAGAGTGAATAGAGATGGAGAAGGAGGAAGATTTTTACTTTTCACCTTTTATTTTTTCTGTACGATTTGAATTTTAAACAGGAATTACTTTAAAAATGAAAAAAAATTGATAATAAGAATAATAACAACAATAATGAATGCCAAAAGGATTGGGGCTCCACTGCATAAATACAGGGAAATAAAACAGAAAGGAGGAGGGAAGGCTGAGATCTAAAGCACTGAGCTATTATGCTTTCTGGCTGCTTCTAGAGATATTGCCCATATAGATGTGAGGGACAAAGTGCCTGTGAGGCCACAGGCTTTTCAATAGGAAAGTAATATCTAATTAGCCCATGCTTATTTCTATGCTGAAACTGTTGCCGCATTCCATTCTGCACTGTAATACTCTGTGTTAATTTGACAATTTTCATTTTCATGCACATTAATTGTAATTGCATTCTAACTTTCAATCCTTTTTTGAGGAATACAGGTGGCAGCCATTATCATTAGCTATTTACCAAGTTCACAAACATATAGAAAAGATTTATTAATATAAAAAAGAAAACAGACATATGTTAGCAAGAATTATATTTCGAGAAATTCAAACAATTAAATCTCTTTCCCTTCCAGCTCAATCTGTAAAATTTTAATCTCAATCCAAATGCTCAAGCTCCCCTGGGATGTTGCCCTTTCATTTTCATAAAGCATATAGTGCACAGATTGAGGACAGAAGGAAAAGCTTTGTCATCAAACTGGGTTCAAATCTGGGCACTCCAACTTGCTAGCTGTGTGTGCTTGAGCAAGTTGCTTAAGTTCTCTGAGTTCCAGTCACAGTTTCCTCTTTTGTAAAATGGAAACCATGAAAGTAACTACAGGGACTATTAGGAGATTTAAACAAGGTGATTAGCATGTAAAGCGCTTAGTACAGTGGTCAGTGCATGGTAAACAATCCATGTATGTGAATGATCAACTGTATATTGAGAGCCCAGAACCATGTTAAGATAACGTGAGGGATAATCTAACCTCTTACAATGCTGCTTGGTAGAAAAACATACAAATTCCAAGCTATAGCTATTGAAACTCTATATTTCCTGTTGATCAGTACCCAATCAGCTTCATCCTTAAAACAAAAAGGTTCAGCAGCTAAGCCCCCAAACCCAAAGCTCCTCTTGTCAACAGTGGGTCCACTAATACAACATTTTCAAAAGGTGATGGGAACAGGCACCATGGTCATGGAAAGAAAAGTAAATTCAGTGAGTGGGAAAAAACAGGTCTTCAGTGGGGCCAAACAGTCCAAATCTACAGTACTGATTATTCTCATAAAATATGATCTGAAAATAAGTCACTAATTATACTTTTACAACTTTACAAAGCAAGGCCTACAATTGCACGATTTTTTTGATTTTGTATGGGTTAGCCAGCCAGACAACCAGCCAGGCTGTCCCTGCAGAGGAGAAAAAGGCCACCACTTACACAGGTGTGCCCCAGAGAGAACAATACATCAATCAAGTGGCTTACACATAGAACACAACTGCATTTGATGGTGCTGGTGCTGGTGGTGGAGATGATGATAATGACTACATCAACTGTTAATGAATCCCAGGAGTGCTCTTATGTATTATAAATAAAAAAAAAATCACTGGGACTAGTCAAAATCTCATAGAACCACAGAGTGTTAGACCTACAAAGAACCTTACGTCCCTCAAAGTGTGGTCTGTGGCTTGTGAACATTAGAATTACTTTAGAGTAGGTACTTGTTAAAATGCAGATTCCTGGACACATCTGAATACAATATCTTTGTTTTTTATCAAGCTTTCTGGGAGATTCTTATGCAGCATTACGTATGATGACCATGCTTTTAAAGTCTGTAATTTCATTTTACAAAGAATAATCTTCAGCTAGGTAGAAAGTTACCAGCCATGGAATAACCAAAAAACATTATGTTTCTTGAAAGCAGCATAATAAAAGAGTATGCATCTCAAATCAGACAGACCCGTGTTCATATTATACCTGTGCTAAATAAATCCAAACATATACAGTCAACTAATTTTCAACAAGGACACCAAGAGGGCACAATGGGGAAAGAATATTTTCCACACACACAGATCTCGACACACAGAAGAATGAAATTAGACCCTTGTCTTACACCATAAGCAGAAATCAACTCAAAATGGATAGAATACCTAAATGTAAACCTGAAACCATAAAACTCCAAAAAGATAATACACAGGAAAACCTCTTTAACATTGGCCTTGGCAATGATTTTTTTTTTATATATCACACCAAAAGCTCAGGCTACAAAAGCAAAAACAAATAAATGTGACTATATCAAGCTAACGAGCTTCTACACGGCAAAGGAAATAAAAAAATGAAATGGCAATTTATGGATTGGGAAAAAATATTTGCAAATCATATATATCATAAGGGGTTAACAGCCAAAATTTATAAAGATCTCATGTAACTCAATACTAGAAAAACAAATAACCCAATTTAAAAATGGGCAAAGGACCTGAATAGACATTTCTCCAAAGAAGACATAAAAGTGGCCAACAGGTATATGAAATGGTTCTCAACATCATTATTCATCAGGGAATGCAAATCAAAGCCACCATGAGATATCACCTCATACCCGTTAGGATGGCTATTATTAAAAAGTTAGGAGACAAATGTTGGTGATGATGTGAAGAAAAGGAAACCCTAGCATACTGTTGATAGGATGTAGATTGGTGTAGCCATCATAGAAAACATTATGGAGTCTCCTAAAAAATTAAAAATAGAACTGCCATATGAACCAACAATCCCGCTTCAGGGCATATACCCAAAGGAGATGAAGTCATCACCTTATAAAGATATCTGCACTCCCATGTTCATTGCAACATAATTTACAATAACTGAGATATGGAAACAAAGTAAGTGTTTATAGACAGATGAGTGGATAAAGAAACTGTGGTATACATATACAATGGAATATTATTCAGCCTTGAAAAAGGCGATCTTACCATTTGCCAGAACATGGATGAATCTGGAGGACATTATGCTAAGTGAAATAAGGCAGAAACAGAAAGGTAAATATTGTATGATCTTACATGTGGAATCTAAAAAAAAATTCAAATATACAGAGTAAAACAGTGGTTGCCAGGGGTCGGGGCAGGGAGGACATGGGAGGATACAGATCAGAAGTTATAAAGGAGCAGATAGGATGAACAAGTCTAGAGATCTAATGTACAACATGAAGACTATAGTTAATAAAATTGTACTGTATTTGAGATTTCTGCCAAATGAGTAGATTTTAGCTGCTCTTGACTTGAAAAAAAATTTTTAAAGATGTAACTATGAAATGATAGACATGTTAATTTGTTTCACTATAGTAAGTAACCTTTTTATTATCTATATGTATCCCATAGCATCATGTTGTATACCTTAAATATACACAATAAAATTTATTTTTAAAAAGCAAAATATACTTGGGCTACTTATAATTTAGTCTTGGATAAATTATTTAATCTTGTGCTCCTCAGTTTTTCTGTTATAAAAGTATAGATGAGAAGATATACTTATTGAGGTTGTTTCAAGGATTAAATAAGATTATATGTGAGAAAATGCTTCAAGATGGCTGACTAGAGGTATCCAGTATTCGCCTCCTTCACAGAGAAGAACCAAATTGGTGAACAGGTAATTACACTTTGAATATACCATCTAAGAGAAAATACTGGAATTCAAAAGAGAAATGACAGGAAACACCTAAGGTAAGGAAGGAGAGGGAACTGAAGTGGACTGCTTGAGCAGGATTGGCTGGGACCCTGGAGAGACTCCCAAATGCAGGGAAAGGGTGAGTGAGAGATTCCCAGCAATCCATATTCATACTATAGATGCTCAAAAGCCTACCCATGGGAAAGCCTCTTAATCTGTGTGGGCCCTGAGACTAATATAGGGAGGTGCCTTGGGACCATGTGACAGCATTACTCTAGAGAGGGAACTCACAGTGAGTCCCAAACAACCCCTAAATCCTAAGCAACTATAGTTAGGTGCCGTTTTGAAAGCCTAGCACCCACAGGACTGCACACTTCCTTCAGGTCCAAAAGTCCTTGTATCTCCATATCCTGGAGAACACCACTGACATCCTCTGCCTGCATCCAGGGATGAATCTTAAGCCATTGACAGTGGCCCTGTGGCCTCCAGTAGCAGAGTCACCACACATTTACAAGCTCCCTGAGTAAAAGCTAACCTGTTTGTAGCTGCCAGCTGAGGCCTAAATGTGTGCTCTCCGTCTGGCTGTTTATGACTGTTGCCACTGAAAGCAATCCCAACATCTCCAGCAGCAGGGCTGAAGCTCAGCTGCTGCCACTTCTACCCAAGCATTCCACCAAGGGCCTAGAGATTGCCCTGTCCTATCCACCACCATTGACATCTGAGCACTCCTTCCAGGGGCTTGATGACAGACCCACCCAAAATGCTGCTACCACCAGAGCTGGCACCAATTCATGTGTACCACCTGAAAACTTGAGTATAGACCCACTCAATCCATTACAGCAACCACAAACACCAGAGAGGATGGCTTGGGAGCCAGAGAATTATCCCATCACTGCTACTGCCATTGCCCATGCCACTGCCCAAGGGCCCAAGAAACTGCCCACTCACTAGGCCCACCACTGCCACTCTCAGCATCCAAGCAAGCCACCTGTAGGTCTAAGAATAGGCCTGCCTGGACCTGCTCACACCAGTGCCAGTGTATACCTTTTGGGACCCAAGAACTGATATGTTTGGCTTGCCATTTTCACCACTGGAGTCCATGGACTAGCTCACTGATTTCCCTATCCCCAGCAAAACTTCATCACAGCCTCCACTAAACAGCCACACCCTAAGCCATCTAGTAAATCACTGACAGTACTGATGCTGCCTGCAGCCAAAGAAATGATACAAAGACTACACTACTGCATGTACCCAGTATCAAAGCCAAAGTACCCTACCCAATCAACACCATAGATACATCTTCAGGAAAATATGCTCCCACACAAAAGCAAATTCAAAAAATTGGAAGAAGTGACTGTTATGCCAGATGTACAGATAGCAACTCAAGGACACAAGAAACATGAAAAAGAAAGGAAATATGACACCTCCAAAGAAACACAAAAATTCTTCAGCAACACATTTCAACGAAAAAAATTTATGAAATCTCAGAAAAACAATTCAAGATAATGATAATAAAGAGCTCATTGTGATACAAGAGAACTCAGATAAACAATACAAAGAAATCAGAAAAATATTGAGGATATGAATGAGAAATTTACAAAAGAGATAGATAAAATAAAAAAGAACCAAAAAGAAATTCTGGAATTGAAGAATTCATTGAATAAAATACAAAATACATTTGAAAGCTTCAATAATGGACTAGATCAAGCAGAAGAAAGAATTTTGGGACCGAAAGACAGGTTATTTGAAATAATTCAGTCAGACAAAAATAAACCAAAAACAATAAAAAAGAGTGAATAAATCCTATGTGATATATGTTACATCATAAGGCAAATAAATATTTGAATTTTTGTGTCCCAGAAGGTAAAGAGAAAATGAAAGGGATAGCGAACCTATTTAATAAAATAATAGTGGAAAACTTCCCAAGTCTAGCAAGAGATTTAGATATTCAGGTACAGGAAGCTCAGAGATCCCCAAATAGATACAACTCAAAAAGTTTTTCTCGTGGAACATTATAGTCAAACTGCCAAAATACTAAGAGAGAACTCTTAAAAACAACAAGAGAAAGCACTTATAAGGGAACCTCCATTTGACTAACAGCAGATTTCTCAGCAGAAACCTCAAAGGGCAGGAGAGAATGGGATGATATATTCAAAGTGCTGAAAGAAAAAAATTGCCAGACAAGGACACTATAGCCAGCAAAGTTATCCTTCATAAATGAAGGAGAAATAAAGTATTTCCCAGACAAGCAAAAGCTGAGGGAATTCATCAACAGTAGACCAGCCCTACAAGAAATGCTTAAGTGAATCCCACATGTGGAAGTAAAAGGATAATATGAACCATCTTAAAAATAGATGAACATGTAAAACATACTGGTAGAGCAAACACACAAATGAGAAAGAGAAAAGACTCAAATGTTACTACTTCAGAAAACCACCAAACTACAATGATAAAAAATAAGAGAGAAAGAAAGGAAAAAAAGGTATAAAAAACAACCAGAACTCAATTAATACAATAACAGGAATAAGCCCTTACATATCAATATTAACTTTGAATGTAAACAGAGTAAAATTTCCACTTAGAAGTTATAAAGGATGTGGTGGGAAGATGGTTGACCAGAGATACCAGCTGCCAGAGCATCTCACACAAAGGAAAGGTTTTAGATGAAAGAGTAAAAAGCAAACAAATGGATAAACATAGATTGGGTATAATTCTGAGGGAAGGGTGCTGGAGCCTGTAGGGTACTCCATGGGAAGAAGCTGTGGAACAGAACAAGGAGGAACAAGATATGGGTGGAGATCAACCCCTGAGTGGCTTGGAGTACAGCAAAAAGGGTAGGTGGAGTGGTTTGTTTCTCCCTCCCTCTCATCTCTGAGAGGGAGCTGCTGGAGTGACTTTCTACCCCCACGAACCCAAAAGCTGCCACTGCCAGAGAATAGGGAGCTTCTTATGGACAAAGTACCAGACTCCCAGACCCAAACTTTCCATCACCACAAACCCAAACCGAGACAGAAGGCACCGTATTGCTTCTCTACCCACCATGTGCCTTTGTCCTCCCCAGGGGACTTCAGCCCCTAAGTTTTTTACTTGCTCACTCTCATGCAAACATTTCTCAACTCCAGCCCAGATTGCAGGTGCCATCAGGGTCCAGTTAGTCCCAGGGAATTTGCATGACCCTGGGACCAGGACATTCCTGGTGGGCTGCCTTGTAGAGAGGGGGATGGAGATGACTAGAATGCTAGCTTTTCTCCATCGAGACTCTTTTTCTCCCCCTCTTTCCCCCACCCACAGCTGCCAAGAGAGATAATTGAGCCACCACATGGAGGCTTCTACAGAGAGTGGGGCTCAAATAGTGTTCTCTTAAAGTCCTGTAGTGGACTAGGGGGTTCTTGGACTGTAAGGTCCCTGCTCACCACCTCTCCCTGGTGCTGCATGCCTGGCAGCTCCATAAGGCCAGGGCACACCCCGAAGCAGAGGGACATCAAACCTGCTGGAGCACCCCATAGTCAACTTAGAACCCACACACTTCCACTTGGCATGGTCAGGAATTGATCTTTGGGGACCAGGGGGCAGGTCTGCAGGCCAGATCTCATACCTCAGGACTTGATTGTGTTGCTCAGGGGCACGGAGGGGAGATTCGTGAACTAATCTCAGGAGATAAGGGAGTCATGTGGCAAGAACTGAGAGGAGAGTGCAGTGTGGGTCCCAGCTGTGGTATACTTGTGGGGCACGATTCCCCCATAGGAAGGCCACACTCTCAGCCCAGGCTGAGATCCTAGGCAGAGAAGTTTCCCAGCCCATAGCACGACCATGGAGGAGCTTAGCTAATTTGAGCTCCTGCCTGCCGGCAGACATTGTAGGGAGACCATGGAGCAGGGGAGCAGGGAGAAGAGTGAAACCCACTCCTGAAAGCCAGATTGCAACTCTCAGACAGCACTTTCTCCACAAGTGGGCCTTCTGGTTGGGTGGGGCCACTTCAGCACCTCCCTGGCAGCTATTCCCAGAAGCTAGGAGCAGACCTTTGACCTTTGTCAAATGAGCTACATTTCCACCCTTTGTGGAGCCTAAGGGTGGGCTCACCCAATCCAGCCCCACCCAGCCTCACTCCCCCAACTGATTCTGCTGTGGCAGAGAATAGGGATTCACCTGAAGGTTTCAAGGGCTCACCAAGCACCTGGGGCATTTGGCTGCTTCTCCTGAGAGACTAGAGCCAGTTATGGGTCTCAAAAACAACACTACAGCTTGTGCCTTCTGGCAAGTGCCACCTACTGACAGGAAGGTCAATCTGCACAGCACTTTACAGCATCTATTGACTGGATCATACAGGGCATGATTGATTCTCACCAGCAAGCACTATCTACCATCTCAGAGATTAAACTGAGCATGCCAATTCAATTCACACTATTAAGAAGACCACAGGGCTAGGGAAATAGAAAGGATTTCAAAGACCTCCATATTCCCTCATCAAAGAGAGACAGAAATCTGCCTACTCATATAGCTCACCACTCCTGCAGCCTACAAACAACTAGCAACTAAGAAAACAACCATACTAAGGTTATCTATAACCAAGGCATAATCCCAAAACTCAGGAACCCTAAAAGCACCCACAAGCAGTGCCAAAGGTTCTTATCCAACATGTGCTACAAACACACCCATACAAGAGAGGAACAAAAAGCTCCTAAACAAAAGAAATCCAAGAATAAGAAGCGACATGTTCTCAAGATGAGAAGAAATCACCAAAAGAACACTGGAAGTATGAAAAATAAGAGTGAAAGGACACACCCAAAACAGAACACCAGCTCTCTAGCAATGGATACCAACCAAAATGAAAATAATTAAATGACAGATAAAGGACTCCAAATATGGATTGTAAGGAAGCTCAACAAAATCCAAGAGAAAATGGAAAACCAACTCAAAGAAACCACAAAAACAATTCAGAAAATGAATGAAAAATTCACTAAGATCAAAATATTTTTGAAAAATGGAACTTCTATTGAGGTTGCTGTGGGCTAGGCTAATGCCATGGCACTCACTCTAGCCAGGGCAACAGAGTGAGACTCTGTCTCAAAAAAAAAAATGGAACTTCTGGACATGAAACCTTGATTTAGGGAAATACAAAACACAGTGGAAAATTTTAAGACTAGACTAGACCAGGCAAAAAAAAAAAAAAAAAGAATCTCAGACCTTGTAGACAACGATTTTGAATTAATTAAGTCAGTAAAAAAAAAAAAAAGAACAAAGAATTAAGAGGAATGAACAAAGCCTAGAAGAAATATGGGATGGATTATGTAAAACAGCCAAGTATAAGAATCATAGACAGCCCTGAGGATGGAGAAGAAAACTCGCGAGGGCTAGAAAACCTATTTGAGGAAATAATCACAGAAAACTTGCCTGGTCTTGCTAGAGATTTAGACATGCAGACACAAGAAGCTCTACAAACACCTGGGAGATTCATTGCAAAGAGGCAATCTCCAAGACACATAGTCATCGCATGAACCAAGGTAAACATAAAGGAGGAACTCCTGCTAGCCATGAGACAAAAACATCAAGTAATTTACAAAGAAAAACCAATCAGGGTAACTGTAGAATTCTCAACTGAGGCCTTATAAACCAGAAGGGATTGGGGACCCATCTGCAGTCTTCTTGAATAGAACAACTGCCAGCCTAGAATATTTTATCCTGCAAAACTAAGTTTCATACATGAAGGAGAAATGAAGACTTTTCCGGAAAAGAAAACACTGAGGGAACTTGTCAAGACCAGACCTTCCCTGAAGGAAATACTGAGAACTGCATTATACTTGAATCTGCACAAGACTCACCCAACAGTGTAAAACCAACCAACAGCTAAAGCTCAGTGCTGACATAAAGCAATAGTACAAAAGGTAAAACAAAGCAATGAGGTACTACCCAACAGGATCAACAGAACAGCATCTCACATATCAGTTCTATCAGTCAAAGTGAATAATGTGAATGCCTAACTCAAGAGACACAAGTAGGCCAAATGGATGAAAAAATACAAGCCAAGTATCTGCTGTCTCCAGGATACACCATCAACCTACAAGGGTTCATATAGACTCAAGGTGAGGACATGGAAAAAAGTATGTCATGCAAACAGAAATCAAAAGAAAGTAAGTATAACCATTCTCATATCAGATAAAATTGACTTTAAATCAAAAATAGTAAATAAAGACAAAGATGGTCATATTTATAGCCAATTGATTTTCAACAATTCTGCCAAGAATATGCACTGGGGAAAAGACAGCCTCTTCAATAAATGATGCTAGGAAAGTTGGATATCCTTAGCAGAAAAATGAAACTGACCTCTGTCTCTCACCATACAAAAATCAACTAAAGACAGATAAAGACTTAAATGTAAGACCCAAAACTATAAAACTACTAGAAAAAGGCATAGGGGAAACCATCAGGACATTGGTCTGTGCAAGGATTTTATGCCCAAGACTTCAAAAGCACAGGCACAAAAACCAAATAGACAAATTGAATTATATTAAACTAAAAAGCTTCTTCCCAGCAAAGGAAACAATCAACAAGGTGAGGAGACAGCCCATAGAATGGGAGAAAACATTTGCAAACTATTCATCTGATAAGGTATCTAAAATCCAAAATAAACAAGGAATTCAAATAACTCAAAAGTAAAAAAAACAAATAATCCTGTTAAAAAGTGGGCAAAAGATATGAATAGACATTTCTCAAAAGAAGAAATACAAATGGCTGATAAATATATGAAAAATGCTCAACATCACTAATCATCAGAGAAATGCAAATCAAAACAATTAGATATCATCTTATTCTAGTTAGAATGGCTATTATTAAAAAGACAAAAAATAATGGAAGCTGGTGAGGATGCAGAGAAAAAGGAACTCATACACAGTTGGTGGGAATGTAAATTAGTACAGCCACTATGGAAAACAATATGGAGATTTCTCAAAAAACTAAAAATATAACTACCATATGATCCAGCAATCACACTACTTGATATTCATCTAAAAGAAAGGAAATCAGTACATAAAAGGATACCTGCACCCCCATGTTTATTGCAGCAAGATTCACAATAGCCAAGATATGGAATCAATCTAAATATTGAACAAAAGATGAATAGATAAATAAAATACGGTACACATACACAAGGGAATAATATTCAGCCAAAAAAGAATGATGTCATGTCATTTGCAGCAACATGGATGGAACTGGAGGTCATTTTGTTAAGTGAAATAAGCCAGGCCCAGAAAGACAAATATTGCATGTTCTCATTCATGTGTGGGAGCTAAAAAAAAAAAAAAAAGTATCTCATGGAGGTTAAGAGTATAATTATATATACCAGAGGCGGGAAAGGGTGTGGAGGTGGGGGTAGGAGATGAAGAGAGGTTGATTAATGGGTACAGTTAGGTAGAAGGAATAAGTTTTAATGTTTGATAACAGTGTAGGATGATTATAGTTAAAAAATATATATTTTATATTTCAAAATAGCTGGAAAAGAGGACTTGAAATGTTCCCAACACATAGAAATGATAAATACTCGAGGTGACAGATACCCTGAATACCCTGAATTGACCATTACACATTCTATGCATGTAACAAAATATCACATGTACCCCATAAATATGTACAAATATTGTGTATCAATTAAAAAAATGTGTAAAGCATACTACACATATTACATGTTTAATAAATGTTACTTCTTTAATATTATACTAGCTGAGAAGATTTGAAATGAAAAAAAGTTAACGCAGTATATATTGAGTGCTCCCTATGTTCTGGTATTTTACATACATGTAGGCTCCACAAGGACAGGTATTTTTATCTTTTTTATTCACTGATACATTTCATTCACTGGTACCTAGAGTAGGGCCTTGAACAAGGTAAATGCAAAATAAAGAATGGTCAATATGTATATTTTTATCCCTTCTCTGTGTCTCACCCCATCTTGGATTCCCTAAAGAATTGGGGTGGGGGATAAGGTTAGGGTAAAATTTAGGAATGGGGTAAAAGTTAGGGAAGGCTATTATACATATCATCCATAAAAATACAGTGTTTTATGTTCTATATAACTGGTGACAGCTGTATTGACGCCTTACCTAACAATATAAGGCCATAAACAGTTGGTGTCAAGTGCAGGAAATAGCCAAGTGGTGTAGAAGGTGACTAAAGAAGGCCTTATGCAGAAAATGATATTAGGGCTTGGTCTTAAAAAATGGACAAGATTCAACAGAAAGGCAGTAAGATTCACAGATGAGCAGAGATCGAAAAGGGATTGTTGAGGTTATCCAATCTCCCATTCAATGTAGGCATTCTCTCTACTGCATCCCTGATAGTTTGCCATTCCACCTCTATTAAAACACTTTCAAGGACGCAAAGGTCATTATCTGATTAGACAGCCCATTTTTTCTGAGCACCTCTGATTATAATGAAACTCCTATGCTAAACCAAAGTGTGCCTCTTCATAAATTCTGCCCATTAGTCTCATATCTTCCCTCTGGAACTTCAAAGAATGGCTAATCACTTTCCCACATGGTGATCCTCCACATTTTAGAAGGCAGCTCTCCACTCCTCCTGAATCAGGCTAAAATAAGGAAGACATGCTTTCCTTGGACTCATATACAACAAGCCAAGGTCCAATAGGCTCAGGAACATCCCCTTTGTAGTGCAGCCCACCCAAAGGGGAAAGCATTTCTGCAAAAATAAAATAGAAATGGAAATGGGTCTGGTGAAATAATCACTGCTAAAAACAGCAACTTGCTGGGTGGCCTCCAATTCACAAAAGTAAGCAGCCAGCACAAATGTGTTCAAGTGAGGAACTGGGAAAATGGATCCATTTTCTCTTCAGCAATTGTTCTTTCTGAAATTGAACAATTTCTCACACTATTCTACATTACACACTAATTATTCCCTGATGCTGAGACCAGTGGAGGCTCCTTAACTGAAAAATTCCAAAGAAAGCAAAAACCATTGCCTCCCTCGCTCTTACCACCCCATTTTCACTGTCTTGAGCCAGGGTTTATTTGTCCATGGAGTCTAGGGGGAAACTGGAGTGCCCATGGAATAGATGAGCCTAAAACATGTGTTTTCATGAGATGACAAGGGGAATAATTGCACTTGCAGAATTTCACAGTAAATCCAAGAGAATGTTGAAAATGTGAAAAATTTTAGAAAACATATTAACATTGTCAAAAAGTAGCATATTTCTGTGAAATTCTCCAAAATTCAGCCACACTCATCTCACAAAGAAATTGGTCATAACCTAATGGAACAGATTTTAATTTTATACTTTGTCTATCCAGCTTTCATTTATAGCTTAACAGTTTCAGTGAAGAGTTCATATTACATGCTTCTACTAAGCAGATTCACATTTTATAGATGAATTTTAGGTGCCGTTTCTCTCCACAGACTGGTTGTAGCCTATCTTTCCAATTATAGCTTTAATTGTACTCCTTCCACAGATCAGTCATAGCCATGTTCCAAAAATACTCAGTGGTTCCCTACCTCTACAATTTTCCCTTAGTGACTTCCTCTACCAAAGTCTAATTCTCTTGCCCCTACTTCTCCAGATTTCAAAATCCTACTTCTTTCAAGATTCAGTTCAAATTATTCTTCTTCCACGAACCTACCATCATTCTCCCAGCCCAACACCCTCTGAATTCTCATAGTAGCCTATCTATACTAGCCTAGGACTAAAGCACATTTTAATAGTGGTGGGACAGGGACAAGATGATGCTGGAATTGAAGGGGGGAAACCCATAGGTCAAAAGCCAAACAAACTGCTGCAGCAAATTGACAAGACTAGAATTGTGGTTAATTAATAAAATATATTTATTTAACAAATATCTAGCTGGCACTCACTATGTGCCAGTCGCCCTGAGAGGCATGGTGCTTACGGTTTAACAAAAAAAGAAGAAAAATATGATATTCAATAGAAGCAGACATTGATCAAATAATAACACAAATAGAGAACACACAAAGATCTTTTGCTTGAGCAACTTGGAGGATGGTGGTGCCATTTGCTGAGATGAGGAATACTGGAAGAGGTGCAGGTTGGGGTGGAGCACTTGGACACAAGAGTTAAATTTTGGTCACTTAAAGTTTGGGAAACCAGGGGGAGGGGCCAAGATGGCAGAAAAGAAGAAGCCTGAACACATTACTCTCACAGAAAGGATCAAAAGTGGTGAGTACACACCATCAAATTGGTATTAACTGATCAATACATAAGTGCATATATAAGAATAACATCTATTGGATGTTGGGCAGGGGGGAGGGGGGAGGAGGAAGGAGGGGACCGGTATATGCATACACAGAGAGTGCAATGTGCACCACGCAATAGGATGGACATATTTGAAATTTGGACTGAGGGGGGGAGGGGGGGCAAGGGCAACACACATAACCTAAACATCTGTACCCCCATATTATGCTGAAATAAAAAAAAATATTATCAATTTAAGCAGTAAAACATCAAATATAAAAAAAAAGTGGTGAGTAGATATTCACCCTCAGAAAGATTGTCAAGGAGAGTATTTTGAAACAACAGAGAGGTGATGGGAGGCAGCTAAAGTGAAGGAAAGGGAAGTAGGGTGACACACTTGGCAGGATCAGAAGCACCTGGGGAAGGTGCCTGCACATGGGGAAGAGACAGATGAGAGAATCTCCGGACTCCACAGTTTCCCAGCGGACACTGCAATCAGAGCTTCAGGAGGACCTCCGCACTGTAGCAGGCAACCAATCTGATACAGGGAGCTGACTGGAGAATGTGCAGCAGCATTGCTCTGGAGATAAGGCAGAGTGGGGTCCTGCTGGTTCCTGATCCCTGGGAGCTGCAGCTGGTGCCATTTTGAGATCTCAGCCCCAGAGTGCTGCATTCATCTGCAGCAGGGGGTGGTCATTGCTGCTGCTTCCCAGTCATCCCTGCTGGGCTAGGAAGAGAGCAGCCAGGTTGGGTGCCACATACACTGACCACCCTGGGGTACCTGGGAAAAGTGGGCATCTGTGGATCCAGTACCTGCTACTGCATCCTGGGTAGCCCCACCCAGCCACAGCTGCCATAGAACCAGCGCAGAGCACACACCCACAGCCCCCAACTCCTGCCAATGCCATCTAGGTAGCACTGCCACTGACAGACCTGGGCAGAGAAAATGGTTACCCACCACTGCCATCGCCACTGCTGGGCCTGGGCAGAGCAAACACCCAGAACACTATATATACCAGCCTGCCACACACCTGCCTTAAACCTGCCTGCCACATGCACTTTGCTGTCGCCTGACTATGACAACCACAGGGAAATGGGGAGATGCAAGAGAACAGCAGTGTTAAAGGCTCACAGTACATTTGCCCTTTTCCTGCCTAGTCAATCTTCTGGAGTCAGACCCAAGCATGCCATCCAGGGACCTCTCTCTCTCTTCACTGGGCAGCAGGGTTCCCAGCAGAGGAGAACAAGTGTATAGCAAAGTTGTCTCATATAGGCTGAGAGAAGAGGTTCCAGATAAGAAGGAACCAGCATAAGAACACTAGCAACATGAAAGAACAAGCTGTTTTGACATCCCTAAAGGATTACACTAGCTTTCCAGCAATGGACTCCAACCAAAGAAAATTTTTTAATGCCAGATATGGAATTAAGAGTATGGATCACAAGTAAGATCAATGGGATTGATAAGAAAGTTGAAAACCAATACAAAGAAACAAACAAGAAAAAATTCAGGACATGAATAAAAAATTCACTGAAGAGATAGATACTATAAGAAAAAATATAACAGAATTTCTGGAAATGAAAGAGTCATTTAGGGAATGTCAAAATACAGTGGAAAGTTTTAACAACAGACTAGACTAAGCAGAAGAAAGAATTTCAGAGCTTGAAGAGAAGCTTTTCAAAATTAATCCAGCCAGTCAAAAATAAAGATAAAAGAATCAAAAAGAATGACCAAACTCTCTGAGAATAAATATGAGATTATGCAAAACGAACAAATATAAGAATCAGGTACCCTTGAGGGAGAAGAAAAAGCATGGAAAATCTAATTCGGGGAAGATTGGAGGAAAAATTTCAAGGGATTGCTAGATATTTAGACACACTCATGTGCATATATGGAAGTAAAACTCAACAGAAACAAAACAGGTAGGAGCGGGGGTGGAGGGGATGAGTAAATTCACACCTAACAGGTACAATGCACACTATCTGAGTGATGGATACACTTATAACTTTGACTCAAACTACACTGCAAGGCTATATACTAACTAAAACAACATGGTACTGGCACAATAACAGAGACATAGACTAATAGAACAGAACTGAGAACTCAGATATAAAACCATCCTCTTATAGCCATCTAATCTTTGACAAAACAGACACAAACATACACTGGGGAAGAAAATCCTTATTCAATAAATGGTGCTGGGAAAACTGGATAGACACATAGAAGACTGAAACAGGATCCGCACCTTTCACCTCTCACAAAAATCAACTCACAAAGGATAACAGACTTAAACCTAAGACGTGAAACTATAAGAATTCTAGAAGAAAATGTTGGAAAGACTCTTATAGACATTGGCCTAGGCAAAGAATTTATGAAGAAGACCCCAAAGGCAATCACAGCAACAACGAAAATAAATGGGACCTGATCAAATTAAAAAGCTTCTGCACAGCCAAGGAAACTATCACGAGAGCAAACAGACAACCTACAGAATGGGAGAAAATATTTGCATGTTACACATCCGATAAAGGGCTGATAACTAGAATCTATATAGAACTCAGGAAAATGAGCAAGAAAAAATCAAACAATCCTATCAAAAAGTGGGCAAAGGACATGAACTGAAACTTTTCAAAGGAAGATAGACTAATGGCTAACAAACACGAAAAAATGTTCAACATCTCTAGTCATCCAGGAAATGCAAATCAAAACCTCAGTGAGATATCACTTATCTCCAGTGAGACTGGCCTTCATCAAAAAGTCCCAAAACAATAAATGTTAGCGTGGTTGTGGAGAGACAGGAACACTCCTACACTGCTGGTGGGACTGCAAACTAGTACAACCTCTGTGGAAAGCAATATGGAGATACTTCAAAGTGCTACAAGTAGATCTACCATTTGATCCAGCAATCCCATTACTAGGCATCTACCCAAAAGAACAAAAGACATTCTATAAAAAAGACATCTGCACTAGAATGCTTATAGCAGCACAATTCACAATTGCAAAGATGTGGAAACAACCCAAGTGCCCATCAGTACATGAGTGGATTAATAAAATGTGGTACATGTATACCATGGAGTTCTATTCAGCCACAGAAAACAATGGTGATCTAGCACCTCTTGTATTCTCCTGGATAGAGCTGGAACCCATTCTACTAAGTGAAGTATCCCAAGAATGGAAAAACAAGCACCACATATACTCACCATCAAATTGGTATTAACTGATCAACACTTAAGTGCACATATAGGAATAACATTCATCGGGTGTCGGGAAGATGGGAGGGGGAGG
>CAUYSK010005757.1:0-10860 GCA_963575035.1 Avahi laniger | reverse complement strand
GGGCATGCAGCACCAGGGAGGGCCAATGCTACTGTAGGACTTTAAGAGGAGAGGTTTGAGCCCCACTCTCTGTGGAAGCTTCAGTGTGGTGGTTCAACTGTCTCTCTCGGCAGCTGTGGATGGGGGGACAATGGGAGGAAGAGAGATTAGATGGGGGAAAGCTAGCACTCTGGTTGTCTCTGTCCCTCTCTGTGGAAGGCAGCCCACCCAGAATGTCCAGGCTCTGGGGTCACACAAATCCCCCAGGGCCCACTGGACCCCTGTGGCTCCCATAGTCTGGACTGGAGTTAGAAAATGTTGGTGTGGAAATGGGCAAGCCAAAATCTGAGGAGCTGAAGCCCCCAGGGGAGGACAAAAGTGCATAGTGGGTAGAGAAGCAATATGGCACCTGCCATCTTGGTTTGGGTCTGCGGTAATGAGAACCATCCTTGGGGACTGGGAGCCTAGTGCTTTATCCACAAGAAGCTCCCACTTCACTGGTGACAGCAGCTTTTGGGCTTGTGGGGGTAGAAAGTCTCACCAGCTGCTCAGAAGCCCACTGACTGTCAGAGATGTGAAGCTGAGAGAAACAAACCACTCCACCTACCCTTTTCACTGGACTCCAAGCCTCTCAGGGGATGATCTTTGCTGATACTTTGTTCCTTGTTGTTCTGCTCCATGATTTCTTGCTGTGGACTCTTTTGTAGGTCTGGCACTCTTTCCTCAGACTTACGCCCAATCTATGTTTGTGTTTCTTCTCTTTCATCTAAAATTTTTCCTTCTTACTGAGACACTCTGGTAGCTAGCATCTCTGGTCAACCATCTTGAATCTCTTTCTAATGATTTTTCATATTTCTGTATATCAGTGATAATGTGTCCTTTTTCATCTCTGATTTTATTTGGATCCTCTCTCTTTCTGTCTTAGTCTAGCTAAAAGTTTTTTGGTTTTGTTTACTTTATCAAAAAAAACAACTTTTTTCTTCATTTTTTCTCCATTTCTATTATGTTTATTTCTGCTCTGGTCTTTATTATTTTTTCTTCTACTAATTTTGAGTTTGGTACCTTTTTGCTGTTCTAGTCTCCTGTTGTGTATCATTAGTTTATTTGAAATCTTTTAATTTTTTTGATATAGGTGTTTATTGCTATATATTTCCCTCTTATTACTGCTTTTGCTGTATCCCATAGGCTTTGGTATTTTGTGTTTCTACTTTCATTTGATTCAAAAATTTTTAGATTTCCTTCTTAATTTCTTCATTGACCCATTGGTTGTTCAGGAACATTTTGTTTAATTTCAATGTATTTGTACAGTTTCCAAAGTTTCTCTTGTTACTGATTTCTAGTTTTATTCCATTGCAGTCAGAAAAGATAACTATAATGATTCCAATTTGTTAAAAATTTGTTGAGACTTGTTTTGTGGACTAACATATGGTCTGTCCTGGAGAATGTTCCATTTGCCAATGAGAATAATGTGTATTCTGTAGTCATTGAATGAAATGTTCTATAAATGTCTACTAGATCTATTTGGTCTATAATGCAGTTTAAATCCTATGTTTCTTTGTTGATTTTCTGTCTAAATGATCTGTCCAGTGCTAAGAGAGGAGTGTTGAAGGCCCCAACTATTATTGTACTGGGGTCTATGTCTCCCTTTAGATCTAATAATATTTGTCTTACATATCTGGGTGCTCTTGTGTTGCGTGCATATATATTTAGAATTGTCATATCCTTTTGCTGAATTTATCCTGTTATCTTTATATAATGATCTTCTTTGTCTTTTTTATAGCTTTTGACTTGAAGTCTGTTTTGTCTGATACAAGTATAGTTACTCCTGCTTGCTTTTGGTTTCTGTTTGCATGGAATATTTTTGTTCATCCCTTCACTTTCAGGCTGTGTGTCTTTACAGGTGAAGTGAGTGTCTTGTAGGTAGCATATAGTTGGGACTCGATATTTTATCCATTCCACCAGTCTGTATCTTTTCATTGGGGAATTTAATCTGTTTATATTCAAGGTTATTATTGATAGGTGAGGGCTTACTTCTGTCATTTTATTAATTGTTTTCTGGTTCTTTTGTATATCCTTTGTTACTTTCTTCCTCTCTTATTGTTTGTCTTTGTGATTTGGTAGTTTTCTACAGCAATAAGGTTTGATTTATTTTTCTCTCTCATTTGCATATCTGCTCTATGTGCTCTACCTGTGATTTTTATACTTGCACATGTTTTCATGATGGTAGTTATTGTCCTTTAGCCTCTAGATGTAGGACTCCTTTAAACATTTCTTATAAGGCCACTCCCTCAGTTTTTGCTTGCCTGGCAAAGACTTTATTTCTCCTTCATTTCTGAAGGATAACTGTGCTGGATAGAGTATTCTTGGCTGCCAGGTTTTGTTTTGTTTTTTTTCCTTTCAGCACTTTTAATATACCATTCCATTCTCCCCTGGCTTGTAAGGTTCTGCTGAAAAATCTATTAGTCCAATGAAGAGTCCCTTATATGTGACTTGACAATTTTCTCTCACTGTCTTTAGAATTCTTTCTTTGTTTTTGACTTTCAACAGTTTGAATATAATGTGTCTCAAAGAGGACATTTTTGGGTTGAGTCTATTTAGAAAACTTTGAGCTTCCTGGATCTGGGTATCCATATCTCTCACAAGGCTTGGAAAGTTTTCAACTATTTTTTCATTAAATAGGTTTTCTATGCCTTTTCCCATTTCCTATCTTTAAATTCTAGTAGTCTGAATATTTGTTCACTCAGTGGTATTGTCCCATAGGCTTTCTTCATTCTCCTTATTCTTTTTAATTTTTTCTTTTTTTTTTTTTCATCTGACTAGGTTATTTCAGAAGTCCTGTCTTCAAGTTCAGAAATTCTTTCTTCCACTTCAACTAGTATATTGTTGAAGCTCTCTATTTTTTTGGGGTTTTGTGGGTTTTTTTGTTTGGGTTTTTGTTTGTTTGTTTTTTGAGATGGGGTCTCACTCTGTTACTCAGGCTGGAGTGCAGTGGCACGATCATAGCTCACCATAACATCAAACTCTTGGGCTCAACTGATCCTCCCACCTCAGTAGCTGAGATTATAGGCATGAGCCACTGCACCCAGCTCTATTATATTTTTTATTTCATTCATTAAATTCTTCAGCTCCAAAATTTGTATTTGGTTCTTTTTTTTATGCTATTTCTCTTTATTGAATTTCTCATTCAGATCATGAATTATTTTCCCGATTTTGTTGAATTGTTTATCTTTATTCTCTTGTATCTTGGTGAGTTTCCTTAAGATCATTATTTCAAATTTCTTTTCAGTCATTTCATAGATTTCCTTTTTTTGGAGAGTATGTTACTAGATAATTATTGTGTTCCTTTGGAGGTGGCATGTTTCCTTGCTTTTTCATGTTTCTTGTGTTTCTACATTGATATCTGTGTATGTGGTGGGACAGTTACCACTTCTAATTTTATGGAATAGCTTCCATAGGGAAAAATTTTTTCCTGTAGATGTGTCCTGTAGTGTCAGTTGGGTAGGGTGCTTTGGCTCTGGTTCTGAGTGAGGGCAGTAGTGTAGTCTCTGTGTGATTTCTTTGGCTATCATCAACATCAGTAACTTCTGTGAGTGTTTCAGTGGTCTAGACTATTAGTGTGTGTGGAGGCATGGTACAGCTTTGCTGGAAGTGGGGGTCACTGTGAAGGCTAGTTTTCAGACCCTGGGGTGGGGGATGTGCACCAGGTGCAAAGTCTTCATCAGTCAAGGGAGCAGGGTCACCAGCAATGGTGGGTGCCAGTCCTTGGTCTTTGAAGGACACACATGGTGGCTCCACCAAAGAGATGGGTTGCCAGCAGTGGCAGGCACTGGATGGCTCAATCTCAGGCCCTGGAAAACATGCATGCCAACTCCCCACCCCCACCACCACCAGTGTTGGAAATAGCCTTGTGCTGTACTGGATTGCCTGTTCCTCGGGTGATGCATGGGCTCAGGTGCTGGGGTTATAGCTTTAATGGCTTTACTTTTGGATCTAGTTGGGATTGTGGCATGTTGTGGCATTGCAGCCCTTTGTGTAGGCATGGTGGGATGATGGCAGGGCCCCAGGCATGTGGAGATCCAGGGGATATTGGACCCCAGGACAGAATGCACTCTAGCAGTGACTCCATTCTGAAAATGGCACCATGCTTAGCAGCTTGGGTTCCAGGGAGTATGAGTTCCCTCTCTGGAGCAATGCAGCTATAAGGACTCCAGGAAGCTCCCTATACTGGGCTCAGGGTCTGTGATGCCTGTGGGGCTCTCTTATTGCAGGGTTTTATTGCAGCCTTCTATTTTGATAATGGAAACTGCTAGGGATCTCCCACTTGCCTTGTCCCTGCAATAGATAGTCCCTCTTGGCTTCAATCTGATTCTGACCAGGTGCTTCACTTCCTTCTCTATGCCGCCATCCCAGGTTTTCTCCACATTGGTCTTTACTAAGGAACTCATCTCACAGTGGGAAAAAAATGCAGCAATACACTCATGTCCATGGAATAGATTTGTCTTACCACATACCATATCATGCAGAAATACCTAAACTGATTCATTCAGATAACATCAGGGGGTTTTTTCCTGATTAAATTATGAGATTCTTGAAGTTATTCACTCTATAAATACTTTTTTCCTGGCCTTATTTTGCATTTGACCCCTCAGGATCTGACTCTGGTTATTAGCCTAAGGGCAAAGGGAAAAGGAAGATGAGGAGAATTATCCACTTCTTCCCACAACATTGTCTAAATAGAAAACAGCAACTTAACACAAGGTAAGAAGAGTTTCTTTACACAGGGAGAGCAGCTTCCTGGAGCAAGGGAGACTCATTATGTGAGCGTTGGAGGGAATGTTTAAGAGTTTGAGGGGTTGGCTGGTCTGAAGGCAGTGAGTTATCTCACTTGATTGTTGACAGTCAGTTACAGATTAAATTCCTTTTTCAACTACTTCCCCCCTTCTCACAATTGTGCTTGACTAGTCTTAAAAATTAAAAAAAAAAAAAAAAAGTAAAAAGAAAAGAATTCGAGGGGTGAGAGGCATCTGGGTGTTCCATATCTTCCAAATTATCCCTGATAGCACCATTCCATAGTTAAGGCCCACTCTGTGCCAGGTAATGCCTGTCTTATATAGAAGCTGTCTGATAATGATGGGAATCCATCAGCCCACAGAATCAAACTCTGGATTTCCATAATCTCAGCCCTACCACAAGAATTTTTTTATAAAAAAAAAAATCATCATTGCCATAGAAAATCCCCAAATTTTAGTATATATCTTATAGCTAAAATTTAGGGTTTGATTTTATCTTCCTCTCAATGCTATGGGGTAGTCTCATAAGTAGCCACCCTACTCCATGCACCTGAAATTCCACAGCCTCTTTATTGTTCCATTTCAACACTCCTGGTTTCTTTTGAGTTTGATAATGCCTGCCCATTATTATTATTATTATTTGAAAAAAAATTCCCTGCTGTGTCAGTTTACTAGGGCTGCCATAGCAAAGTACCACACGCTGGGTGGCTTAAACAACAGAAATTGAATTTCTCACAATTCTGGAAGCTAGGTGTCTGAGATCAAGGTGTTGGCAGGGTTGTTTCTTCTGAGACCACTCTCCTTGACCTGCAGATGGCCATCTTTTCCCTATATATTCACATCATCTTCCCTCTATACATGTCTGCATCCAGATTTCCTCTTCTTATGAGGATACCAGTCGCACTGGATTGGGGCCCAACCTGATGACCTCAGTTTAACTTAATTACCCCTTTAAACCCCTATCTCCAAATGCAGTCACATTCTGAGGTACTGGAGGCACAGGTGAGACCTCAACAATGAATTTGAGGGGAACACAATTCAGCACATGGCAGCTGTGCTATGGTTGGAATATGTCCCCCGAATTCTCATGTTGAAAACTGAATCTCCAATGCAACAGTGTTGGCAGGTGGGACCTAAGGAAGGTGTTTAGATCATGAAGGCTCTGCCCTCCTAAGTGGATTAATGATGCCATAAAAAAGGCTGGTAGGCATGGGCTTCTATCTTCTACTCTTCTGCCATGTGAGGACACAGGAAAAAGACCTATGACCAATGCCAGTGACTTGATCTTGCACTTCCCAGCTTTGAAAACTGGGAGAGAATAAATTTCTGTTCCTTATAAATTACCCAGTCCCAGGTATTCTGTTAGAGCAGAACTGAGCAGACTAAGACAAGCTGGCTATAATTTTGTGTGTATACTCCTATTTATCTGAGTCCATATTAACATAATGAAGCAATGTGGGCATAAACAAGTAGGTGGGAAATACACCATGTAAAATTTTGGGTCTCTTTGTCACAAGCAAGAATGATATCCCTGTCAAATAGTACAAGCCTTTGACAAAAATCATGCCTTCAAACAAATGGTTTAATTTACAAATTACAACGATTCTGTCATTTTACCAGGGATTTTCTGGCATGTTTATCACTTAGTTAATAAATAAGTTTTACCATTATGGTAAAATATTCACTGGTGATCACAGATTGGTCACAGATTGTTAAGACTGTGGTGGCAATGACTATTGTGAAATATAATATTCCAGGCATTTTTTAATCAAGAATTTTTTTAAATTAAGCAACATTTAAATCAAGGAATATTTGGCTATAACCCTATATGACATTTTTTCCTTAGAACTTTGTAGACTTTGATGTCTTCTTGGATTAAATATTAGCATAAGGTCAATCTTTTATTGCCCCTCCTTTTCGGGGGAGCTGTTTTGCTTAAAGAATTATTTTTTTTCATCTCATGTCTTATTGCTCATTCTGTATCAACTTTTTCTTTGTAGCATGAAATTTTGATTCTGCTAATTCAGGTATTCTCTTATATCAGAAATGTTTTTCTCTTTTATATCTTCAAATGTTTTCTATAAAGACATTTCAATATAAGTATTCCATTTAGGAGAGCTTCTAACCCCTAAAGGAATAGCAATTATCCTAGTACTGGATCATCTCTGTCCTCCATCACTATCATTTTTTTCTCATTGCTTTCATTTGTATCTCTTTTCTTAGGTATTATTTAAGCACTAGCAAAGTTTTAATTTATTTAATTCTTGTAACAAGCCTATGCACTAACTGCTATCATTATTCTTATTGTTTTGGTCAGGGGCCCAACATGAAATATACTCAAGCTAGATAATTTAAGGGCTATTTAATAAAAGAATCATTTACAAAGGTATGGGCAGAATATGGGATAACCCCAGGGGACAATGAAGTGCTCTAGTTTTCCTAACAGCTAGGTACTGTTACCATCCTTGGCCCTGAAGAATACAGGGAGGAAATGATTACTACTTCCCTGAGACAGAAGTGAGCTATTTTGGTAAGGGCCTTGCCAGGACATATGACCTTCAGTTGAGGGACTGAGCCCTGTGACTTCATAGGAAGAGAGCTGAGCTGGAATAAATACTCTGGCTCTGCTCTCTTCTCTCCCTTTAATTTCCTTTGAATGCTTCCCATTGGCCAGATACGAGTTAAAGCTAAAAGTCAAGGAAGTTTCTTGATGCATTCCATATAAGTCAGCCTCTGCCTGTTAGGGCACAAAGTAGAGTAGAGAAGAGTGAATATAGGTCTAGAGAGGCAAAACAAAGATATTTACCATACCCATCTTATACTCCAGCACTACACCATTCTGTCTCCAGCGGTAGGTGGTTAAGAAAGTAAGCATATGGTCAACTGCTTTATGGGGGAAATAGAAAAAAATGCATACAATTTTTTTTCAATCTAGATAAAAAAAATAAAAAAGCAGAATAAAAGAAAGTTTTTTATGTCATATTTATATTTATATCATATTACTTTTGGAAACCACCGTGAAGAACTGCAAGCTCTCTGATTGTTGCAGTGCTTAATAGCATCCAGGAGATGGCAGCATTGGTAAGGTATAGCACCATTCAGCAATCAAATGTTTAAAATATTTTTTCACAATTATCACTGATAGATAATAAACCTCCTAAATGGAAGTAACTTTTTACAGCATAGTTGGTCCTAAGTAATTAAAAATGAAGAAATACTAAATTACTGTCAAATAATAGTATGGCTCTACTTAAGCGGTTATTCAAGAGTAGACATGCCGTGGCAGTTCCGTCAACAACTGGACCGTGCGCACAAAGGTGGTCCCCTAAGATTATAACGGAGCTGAAAAATTCCGATCGCCTAGTGGCATCTTGACGATCCCGACCCTGTGCAGGCCTAGGCTAACGTGTGGGTTTGTGTCTTCGTTTTTAGCAGAAATGTTTAAAAATCTTTTTAAAAAATTTTAATTTAAATATAGAGAAAAGCTTATAGAATAAGGATACACAGACAGAAAATATTTTTCTACAGCTGTACAATGTGTTTGTGTTTAAAGATAAAGAGTAAAAAGTTTTAAATTTTTTTGATGTTTATAAAGTAAAAAATTTATAGGAAGCTAAGGTTCATTTACCATTAAAAAAAGAAAAATATTTTTTATAAATTCAGTGTAGCCTGTTTATACAGTCAGCAGTAGGGTACGGTAATGCCCTAGGCCTTCACATTCACTCACCACTCACTGACTCACCCAGAGCAACTTTCAGTCCCACAAGCCCCATTCATGGGAAGTACCCTATACAGGTATACCCCTTTTTATCTTTTATAAAATATTTTTACTGTTCCTTTGCTACGTTTAGATACACAAATGCTTACCGTTGTATTACAGTTGCCTGCAGTATTCAGTACAGTAGCATGCTATACAGGTTTGTAGCCTAGGAGCAATAGGCCTATCATATCACATAGCCCAGGTGTGTAGCAGGCTATACCATCTAGGTTTGTGTAAGCACACTCTGATGTTCCCACGATGACAAAATCCCTAACACATTTCTTAGAAAGTACCCCCCTCATTAATCAACTTATAACCGTACATATATCCTACTACTTTCCTGATATAATCCTCAAATACAAAAGAGACACACACCTATAAATATATGTAGTATTAAATTGTATCTTTACAAAATTTGCATAAATCACTAGCCTGTATTCCCAGCTACTCTGGAGCCTGAGGCGGGAGGATCACTTGAGCCCAGGAGTTGGAGGTTGCTGTGAGCTATGATCAAACCACTGCACTCCAGCCTGGGAGACAGAATGAGACCCTGTCTCAAAAAAGAAAAAAAAATTGCATAAGTCATAAAGTGTTCAACTCTTCAGTTGTAGATAAGCAAGACATAATCTATAAACTGTATTAAAAAGCAAGTTTAATAACTAGAGGCAACTATTCACAAATCACATACAAAGTATCATGTTTCTGATACAGTGACTAATTAAAACCTCACATTGACTATAGAAAAAACAATAGATCTGCCTTTAAATATCATTTCTAAACTGCTTTAATCGTACGCAACAATCAAACTTGTAAAATTTTAAAGATACACATAGATGTTGTTAATATTCTCTGCCAGGTACTTTGTAGAAAGGACAAAATGCTTTAAAAAAAAAGTCAGACCCGCTAATCTCAGTATGATGTGGAGACAGACACCCCCAATGAATGAGAATACAATGGGATTTGCTCTAATGAGGCTGGGAGGGCCAGCCTGCCTGACTCCACCTCAGGAGTCAGGGAAGCTTCACTAAGGAGGGAGGATGAGCAGAGACTGAGAGGTGAGCCCAGGTTTGCCAGGACGACCACGTGGAGAAGGTCACAACCTGCAGAAAGCAGAGCGGGTTCAGCGAAAGTGGGCGGACATACGTGAAACTCACACTCTATCCCAGTGGTTAACCACAGGTGATTTTGCACCCCCAGGGGAGATTTCGCAAAGTCTAGAAATGTTTTTGGCTGTCATGACTGAGGAACGCTACCGGCAGCTGGTGGGTTTAAAGGTCGGGGATGCAGCGAAACATTCCACAATGCACAGACAGCTGACCACAGCAAACATGTTACCTGGCCCCCAAGAGTGGGGCTGTGGAGGAATTGCTCTGACCACAAATCGCATCTCTCAGAATGACAAGGTTACAGAGAGGGACAGGAAAGAGGCCAGGGATGAAGCCAGAAAGATTTTGTTTTTTAAAGGGGCAGGTGGGGAAAACAAAATTAGGGAAGACTTATTGACCAAAAAAAAAAAAAGTTTAGATTTTATGATAAATGGGAGAGAAAGCCGAACACAGATTTGCGTAGTGGAAGCATTGCTGTGGCTGCAGGAAGAGAATGGATTGGGGGCGCTGGGGTTGAGAATGACAAAGAAAATGGCGTTTTAACAATTTCACTTCTGTTTTCTTTTTCAAGGGGAATATCTTCAGAATGAAAAAAACGTAAGTAAGACTGGTAAGAGGGAATTGAAACTCAAGATGGATGACAAGATGGTTAAGAGGGCAAGCATCTGCTCCAATGATTTCGAGATGAATTAAACTGCTGTGTCTGCGCCTCACTTCCTGGATCCCTCTCTCCCTCCTTTTGGCTCCATACTTTGGCTCCCATTCTGTATTTATCCCGCTGCGCTGGCAACCCGGATTCGACTTGTTCTTCCAGTTTTGACTTAGCAACTACCCACTTGCCCTTTGTGCCGGTGAAGAGGGTTGGAGGTGCCCCACCCCTTAGCCTCAGGCGCAGGAGACTAACTCCTTAAGGGTGGAGTTAGGGAGAGATAAGAGAATTTGTGGATGAGATTAGCAAAATGCTTTTGTTAGTCCAGCATCAGGGCAAGAGCCAAATAGTTTCAGTTTCCTACAGTGTCCCTCCCCCAACTCCCTCACCTCTGCCTCTGGGTCACTCAGCCTCCTGCCTCAAAGAGTTTTCATAGTCTGTTCCACCTGAATGAAAAACAATTCCTCAGGGAGCTTTCATAAACGCCCCCATCTGATCTGACCCTTAGGCCCTTTTGTGAGAGGAAGTTATGTTTTTCCTTCCAGGTTTGGTTCCTTTTTTTTTTTTTTTTTTTTT
>CAUYSK010005756.1:0-33935 GCA_963575035.1 Avahi laniger | reverse complement strand
AGAAATTGGAAAACATAAATTTTAAGGTTGACATTGTATAAAGAATTCATATAGAATTGTGTATGAATTCTTTATACAATCATTAAATTATATTTGTTCAATAGTAATATGATTATCAATTTGAGTTTTTTTTTTTTTTTTGAGACAGAGTCTTGCTCTGTTGCCCGGGCTAGAGTGAGTGCTGTGGGTAGCATCAGCCTAGCTCACAGCAACCTCAAACTCCTGGGCTCAAGCGATCCTTCTACCTCAGTCTCCCGAGTAGCTGGGACTACAGGCACACACCACCATGCCTGGCTAATTTATATATATATATATTTTTAGTTGTCCAGCTAATTTCTATTTTTTTTTTTCGGTAGAGATGGGGTCTTGCCCTTGCTCAGACTGGTCTTGAACTCCTGAGCTCAAATGATCCGCCTGCTGCGGCCTCCCGGAGTACTAGTATTGCAGGCGTGAGCCACCACTCCTGACCTTCAAGTTTTCTTCTTAAACTACTGGAGCTGTGCTTTCTCATACCATAATTTCTAGCCACACGTTGCCACTGAGCACTTTAAATGTGGCTATTGTGAACAAACATATGTTCTAAGTGTAAAATGTACACCAGATTTTTTACAGATTTCATATACAAAAAGAATGTAAAATATCTCATCAAATGTTTTGTATTGGTTATATGTATTGGTTAGGTATTGGTTGAAATGCCAATCCTTTGTGTACATTAGCTTACACAATGTATATTATTTAAATTAATTTCACCTGCTTATTTTTACTCTTTTAAACATGGATACTAAGAAATTTTAAATTGCCCATATGACTTGCATTTACAGCCTACATCGCATCTTTATTGGACAGCACTGTAGTAGAGATATCTGACTCAAATGCCATGTTCCAAACTTCTCCTACAACAGAATACTCTCCTTTTGATTCAATGTTTGTTCCTCCTTATTTCTTGACCAACTGTCAAGCAGATCTGTTTTTTCTTCAACCCTTACAATAGTAAGAGGACAGAAATGGCATTTTAATGTTCCTAAGGAACTTAGATTTTTATCGTGTATGAAAAAAAAGGTAATTAAGTAGCCTGACTGTAGTCACTTAAGTGGAAGAAAGAACTGGACTTGGAGTTCTTCTGACCTTTAAAAGTCTTGTAAATAGGAATTTGGCAGAAAGAGGATAAAACTTGGTTTTACGTTCAGATATACCTAGGTTCAAATCTCTGCTCTGCAGTAAGTTGTATCTATAACCTGAGACAAAATTCTTGAGTTCTCTGGGTCTGTTTTCTTGATAATAAATATGTGCTTGTGAAAATTAAACTTAAATTATGTAAAGTGCCTGGCACATAATGAGTCCTTAATGAGTGCTCAAATATTATTTCACATGACAAATCATACTGCTAATTAATATACTGGGACTTCTAAAACTAGGACCAGGGGGTGGGGGCAGATGCTGGGAACTCGTAAATCCCACCAACCTTTTATAAAACATCCTCTACCCCCTTTGTGCTTCAACTCCATCTTTCACATTTCCGTTAACCTTTTGTTGTTAGTCTTGCTTTCAACAGATGCTTATTAAAATATCCATAAAAATTGAGCACAATACCAAGATATAAAAAAATTAAAGATGTTCTAAAGGTTAAAAGATCACTTTTAGCTCATATTTTATTTTGAAGATTGTATTTAATCATGGAAGGCAACTGGTCCCATGATCTTAACAAAAAAGAAAAGACAAAAGCTTCTAGCTAACACAGGGATCCTTCACATTCCTCATACTCAGTGATATGAATAGCTTGAGCTTCACCAAAATTAATATGGCTGTAGGTCAAGAAACGCAGAGTAACTTCTGCAGAGTAGTGGGAAAGAAAGTTTTCATTAATTTTCTGGAAAGATTTTATTCTTCAAAGCGTCTTATGAGTCATTTTAGCAGGCTATGGAATCTTTGACTTTAAATAAAATATTTTACTTTTTAAGATTCCTATATGTATAATTATTCTAGGTGACCTTTGGATGAGGAAAGTAGACATGATAGAAACTAAGAAAGGACTCTTAAATGACTCAAATGAGTCAGAAAAACCTTAGACTTGCCTCCGAGATTCTGGATTCATGCGTGCTAATTGAGTTTTGGGTGATGGCCTCCATGGGGAGCTGCAACGGAGCATGGGAAGCTCAGATTCCCTTAGGTCCTTTCTGTTCACCCTGTGTGATCTAACATTTACGCCTGTAATCCTAGCACTCTGGGAGGCCGAGGCAGGCGGATCATTTGAGCTCAGGAGTTCAAGGCCAGCCTGAGCAAGAGCAAGACCCCGTCTCTACTGAATTTTTTTTAACTACTGCCAAAGCCTTTTGTGGACCACTAACATTGCCTCAGTCAAGTAGTAACTTGGGGACAGTCAATAAGTAGGTTGTAAGACAAAAAATACCTGTCTGAATATTTATGAACCTTGAGAACAGCAGCTGCGTAGAACCTTCTTTACATTTGAAATTCTTTTCTTTCACTTTATAGGGTGAGTTGCTGGAATTCCTCAAGGCCATGTTGAAATATAACGTATTCATAAAGTTGTCACTTGCTCTCCTTCCACCCATGTAGTGGTCACTCCCCTACCAGCTGCCACAGCTCTTGGCTCATACCTCTCTCACGGGGGCTGTAATTATTTGCATGTGTGTTTGTCTCTCCACATAGAGCATGGCGGCTTCAAGAGCAGGAACTTCTCACTTGTCCTTGTATTCTCTGTACCACTCAAAATGCTTGGGGTAGAATAGATATGTACCCAATCTTTGAATAGATGTGCTTTTTCTGAAATCCAAGGCTGATAGCATGACAATTGAAGGCAGTTTCCCTTTCAAATACAGAGTTTAACTCAGCACCAATTGAGGGGGCTTCCTATTCATTCTTCCTCCTACCCCGACCCTATAACTCCTGGTTTGTTGCTTAAAAAAAAAAAAAACTGGCATTAATGGCTCAAAATTAGAACACTACTGATTTTCTTCTACCTCTAGAGGAGAGTGCATCCTTAAAATACAGGGACTAACTATGCAATCGATGAATGGAACAAAATTGCACTGGAACCCCCGAAATTTTTACTAAATAAATAAATAAGATACAAAGACTAAAAATGTCTTTTATAAAAGTTGGTTGGCCATGAGTGGATAAAGAAAATATGCTATATATACACCATGGACTACTACTTGGCCATAAAAAAATAATAAAATGTCTTTTGCAGCAACATGAATGGAACTGGAGGTCATTATTTTAAGTAAAGTAATGCAGGAATAGAAAACCAAATACCTATTTTCTGTCTTATAAGTAGGAACTAAGCTATGCATACTCAGGAGCATGCAGAGTGGTACTTTGCACATCGGAGACTCAAAAGGGGGTGATGAAGGAAGAAAAACTACCCATCCAGTGCAATGTACACTATTCAAGTGGCAAGTACACTAAAAACCCAGACATCATCACTGTATAATTCATCCATATAACCAAAACCACTGTACCCCTAAATCTATCAAAATTTTTTAAAAGTTGTTTGGGTCAATCAATTAATAAACTGATCAAATTCCTTCAAGGGAATGGTTTGTTTTAATGTATTCACAGAAAAATGTATATGATGTTAAGAAATGTCTTTGGTTGCCTTTGCAGAAAGGGACTTAGTGAACAAGGAGTATATTGTCCGATCCATAAGTTATTTACCTTCAGTCGACATTAACTAGGGCAGCCATTTTGGCTTCATTTTAACTAAACTGAAGATAAGCCATTGTTCAGTGGTCCCCAATAGGACCATTCAAGAACACTGATAACCTTTTTCAGCTGCAGAATACAGGAAAAGGTATTTTAAATGATGCATCAGTTCAACAATCTCCATCTATTGTTATTATTATTATAACTTTGTACGACTACTGCTTTTTGTCAGCTTTTAAATTTTTAATTCCACCGTGTCTTTGAGTATTTCTTCTTCGTAAATCTTTATCATTTAATCATCTTAAGTGCCTGCAGTACAGGGCTCAGTTGTTGCCATGCATGTGATATATTTTCAGAGATACAGTGAAGAACTCTATAATCTTCCTTTTATTTTCCCAAGTAGCTCATTGATGCCTGAAATTGTAAAACTAGACATTCATTTTTTTTTTTTTTGGCTTGGACTTTATGAAAAGAGAATCATTCAAAATAGATATAACACTTCTCTTCCTTAAACCAGTCAGACGCTATGTGCCATTCTTATAGCATTTATCATATTGATTTTCTATTATACTCATTTGTTCATTTGTTTTATATTCCTATTAGACTGTCCACTTCTTGAAGACAAGAATTATTTCTTCTTTAGATTTTTATGTCCTACTTTTTCAGCTACGTCTTTTCAGATAGATTAAAGGTTGGTTGGAAGAGATGACATGCATAATCCCACTGTAAAGTCAAATTAAGTCACAATTTTTAGGTCAAAAATCACAGAACAGGAAAAATGGAGCCTGTTACAGCATATCTACACCGTAACAGATGACACAAAGCTGCTGATGACGCTGGTTTGACAAGGTTTTGATGGATCTGAGCTCCCTGATTTCTTACTGCATCACAATTTTTTTTCCTCTTTGGACTTTCCATGATAATCAGGTAGAACTGATGGAAATAATCTTTTCTTTTTTTTTTTAACTAGGGCTTCCATTGCTAGGAGTGCTTTCAGAATTGCACACTCCCATTTCTTATGTCAGACTGCGGGAGTAAAGTCATAACCTCATGTGGGAGGAAAATTGAATCAATGCCCAGACAAACTGAGGTATACATACATCTCTGCCTCCAGCTCTGCAACCTCCAAGAGACCCAGTTTCCCTGATTCAGCACAATTTCTTGTAAATAATTGTCATTCCATAAAAATGTATTCACACACACACAGGCAAACACACATCCCCACAGGCATGGAAAAAGGATCGAGAAAGAGGAAAGGAAATAAGTTCTATAGAGTCAATGTTATCATTCACATAAAGAGAAAACAGATGAATCTCACTGAAGTCATGTAATATGCCTATGATCACATAGCGAATGAGTAAAGGAACCAGATTCTTCAAACTTGGTATGATCTAGCTGCTTAGCCTGGGAATTTCCAACACACTACGCTTCTTCATCAGTCATGTGTCTAGTAATGGAAATAATCTATTCCGTGCTATTTGTATTTCTTAAAAAAATTGTTCACAGACTTTCCTTTCTACTTTCTATTTATGCTTAGCCTGGCTTCCCCCCGCCTTCCATTTAGCTGATTTTTATTCTTCGATCCTAGCCTTTTGTTTTCTCTTTTTCTTCCCTCCTCCTGCTCACTCATCTCTTCCTTCTTTCTCATTCTTTATCTCTTTTCCACTCTCTCCTTTCCAATTCCATTAATGAAAGTAGATAATAACTTGTGAATTCAAGTGGAACTTCATTTCTGAAACTGCACACTCATGCTGGAACCCATTAAGCTCGATAGCGAGAAATGAGAGAAATCATAATTATCAGGCCACTAAAATACATGAAACATAAAATTTGTCAGGGAAAGTAATTGAAATTATTGGAGCAGTTGGGCCTGGTGCTGAGCAGCCCCTCAGTGATAATGGAAAGGTTACGGGTGATGTTTAGCAATGCTGATGAGGTCCAAGGTGACTCCATGCCACCAGAGTCAGCAAATTTATGCTCAGCTTATATTAATTTGCTAATCCGTTTTTGGAAATTGGGAGAACGGTAGCATTTGGGCAACCCCTTCAACTGTCCAGCAAAACAGGTACTGGAGACTTGTTCTTTTCTTCACCTCTTTGTGGATTCCTTTTTCTCCTTTTTCTCCTTTTTCTCCTAAATCCTTTGTCTTTTCTTTCTTTGAGCTTTCTGATCGCCTCATTTTGCTCCTTCCCATTATTCTTTTTTTTCCTGCAGCTTTTCCCTATCCTTTCCAATTTATTCTGAGTGCTACTTTGCTCTGTAATTCCTTCTAAAGTTATTTAGCAATTTTCTAATTGGTGTGTAAAACACACTTATTACCAAAAGAAGCTCTGTAACTTGCGGATTGAAATTTTTCTTCCCTGACTGAGGTTACCTGTCACTGAGAAGAAAACCTCAGTCCAAAGCTGTACCCACAAATGTTCCTGCCGTTATCATTACCAAAACAAATGCTGCTGCTGTGCATGCTTGGCTGGTATTGTACTGAGCAGATATGAGTCCATGGGAAAGAGAAAGAGAATAATTCTCACATTACCACCCTTAAAATTCCTAATGTGTCTCTGACCTCAGCTACTTAAGAATTTTCAATAATCAAGCCTGCATATGAACTGTGCTTTTTATATAAGGGCTGAGATACAGAAAGTGTCATCCGGGAGGAGGTACTAGCTCATAAGAGATAAAGTAATATAAGCAGGTTAGATGGGTGGGACAATTTTTGCAAAGATAGCTGAATCACAGCGGAAAAATTTAAGGGTGTCCAAGAGCTGGTAATAGTCATAGACAGAATAAGTATATAGAGACCTGACATAATTTGATGGTTTCCTCATAACTTTATATATCTTTCATATCTCGTTAATGATCATTTATATTTATACCACACTTTATCACTTTGAAATATCTTATTTAATACCCACATATTAAAAGTAGGGGAGCTATTATTAACCCCAACCTATAGAAACCCCAGCCTAAAGAAACCAAGGCACAGAAAGATTAAATGATATAGCCAAGGTCACTTGACTAGTGAGTGGCAGGTGTAAGTTTCCAGTATTTTTTTCTGGGTGCTTCCACAGTATTTCATGTTCGCGTTTACTTTAGAAAATTCTTGACTTGGGCCTGAGTGGTGTCTTGGTTCTTGGAAAAAGTTCAGGGACCTCATTTGAACCAGTTTTGTACTGTAGTAGCTCTATCACAGTGTACGCCCGGCTCTCGGAGCGTAACTGTGCTGCACCAACGCTGACAATTCGCCAGTGCTCACTCCTCCTCATGTGCATGGATTCCAGTTCTACA
This sequence comes from Avahi laniger, assembly GCA_963575035.1. Lineage (NCBI taxonomy): Eukaryota > Metazoa > Chordata > Mammalia > Primates > Indriidae > Avahi > Avahi laniger. The sequence goes on along the minus strand of CAUYSK010005756.1, from coordinate 26,987 downwards.
ACCCCCACTAAGTGCTAGCTCAGACTCTGTTGAAACACTTTTACAAATGAACGGCTTCACACCTACCCTGAATGAAATCAACGTTTTATTTGTTGGATAGCTATAATTGTTTAACACTCGAGACAAAAGCCATTGCCATTTAACAGGGTACCAGCCTTGAGGTCACTCAGAAAAAATCATGATACAGACAATTATTGAGTTCATAATCTATGCTTGCTTTGTGCTCGGACACTGGAGATAATTTCTTCTTCCCAGTAGCTGTCTAGGTAGGCTCCGTGCTAACAGTTAAGTGTGGGCTCTGGAGTCAGACTGTCTGGTTTGAAAGACTCCACCCCTTTCTGCCCAAGGTTATGCAGGTTTGCTAACTTCTCCTGCCTCAGATTTTCATGTGTAAAGTGAGGATAGGAATAGCACCACCATATTATATTTTTGCCAGGATTACATGACATCATACACAAGAATAACTTGAAACATGGCATGCTGCTTACTGAGCAATAATAGTTAATCTTTTGCTTAAGAATATCTTTGACTGTCTGATGTGCCTATTAGAGTTTTCTTCTCTAGATTCAAACTCTAAATTTATCAGGTGAATCATGTATTCATCCAAAACCTACCGGGTAGCTACTAAGGGTATGTGGCTAGCTTTGGAGATGAGAAAGTGAACACACAATGCCAGATCTAAAGGAGATCACTGTTTGGGAGATGTAGATATTCACAGAGGTAACTGTAATTCAGAGAGACAAGAGCTACGATTTTCATATGCGCGAGATGAGAACACAGAACACAACACACGCATCCTTTCCTGGCCGAAGTTGGTGGTGAGTTGTGGGGTAACTTCCAGAGGGGAAGTCCTGAATTAAGCCCTGGAGATAAGTTAGAGCTAGCTGGAAGAGGAGAAAAAGAAGGAGAGGAGAATGGAATTTCAAACAGTAAACATGCGCGTGCACAGGCACAAAGGCAAGAGGCATTTGATGGGGACCGTGAGTGGTGTAGTGTGGACGGAGTAGGACATGCCTGTCAGAGAGAGGGGACTGCAGGGGACAGAGAACAAGCCAGGGTCTGATAGGCTCTGTTTAAAAAAAAAAAAAGAAGTTTGGCTTTTACCTTGATCTTTTCTTGGCAGCCTCATTATATGGGAATAAATTAAATTCCAATGTCTTCTTTTACATGTGCTGCTATTAAAAAGGGTTTGTTCGAACAATAAACAAAAAGCAGAGCTTTCCAAGGCCCCGCAAAGGCTCAGTCAGGAACAATGCCAAGAAGAAACCAAGGGGCAGCAGGAGGGCACAGACCACCTGCAGGGAAATTTGGGCATTATTTTAAATTCCTCCGTACAGCAGATCCTTATATGTGAAGTTCTGAAAAACGACCATGTAAAATTGGAAGTTCTAAAGATTTTGCAATGATAACAGTATAAAAGAAAGAAGGGGAAAAAAAGGAAGGGAGGGAGGGAGGGAGGAAGGAGGTAAGAAAGAAAGGAAGGAGGGAAGGAACTAAAGATTCTAAAGAACCTGATGCTCATGTTTTAGAGATTCTTAGGAAGAAATGGTCATTTGTGATAGAGTCCACTAAAATTCTTTTATCACAGTCTGTATGCCTGATGGCTGTCACAAAGCCATTGGAATGAATATTTGCTGGGTATCACTTAAGAATTATCTATGATCACATTTTTAGCATTTTCTCTAGTTTCACATCAGTCATTATATTCAGAAAAAAGTTTTCACAATTTCATTGAAAAGATAAATTATATCCATAACACTAATGGCCAATGACTAAATAATACAGCTCAGAAAATTTTTGAAGTTTTATTATTTAATATTTACAGAAATAAAAACAGACTATATAAATCTTTTAGATTCTGTGTAGTACATACACATATAAGCATCACATACCAAACAGAAAATTTTAATTCTAAATTCCAGACATTGAATTGTCATCCAGTGTTCCCAAATTGCAAAATGATGGGATTATTTCAAATCTGAAATTATCTAGTTAAAGTATCTGCTGAGCTGTCGTTTAATAGAGTTCTTCATGTTTATTTTACTATTCCTGATGTAAACTCCATTCTGTCAGTGTAGTGCAAATAATTGTCCTGAATTACCTCAGCTATAGCTAATGGGCACAATTAGGCACTACATTTGATATTGCCAGAGCATTTGTAACAAGGCATTTATGTTTAATAAATATATAAAGAAAAAAATTAAATATATAAAGAAACATTTGTATATATTGCTTCTACCACACAGTACCAAATGGTATGAGTATCTTACACTAGAAATATAAATTAGAAAGGACACTTTTTGTTGCTATATATAATACGAGACAAGAACTCACAGTTTTATACGGTGGTATAAGTAAAAACAACCTAAAATTAAAGACAGTGTGACTTTTCTCCCTGACCCATTTTATGCCATGAGAAAGGTACTAATCCTTAGTGGAGAGCTAGGGAAAAGAAACTGGAACATTTATTATAACCTTTTGTTCAACAGATGAGGAACTGTGTCCCAAAGATGATGACTAATTTGCCCATAGCCTCCCAGTTAATTAATGGCAAAGCTAAGACTCAAGTTGAGCTGTTCAGGCGCCTAATCCATTGCTCTTTCCACTTTCATTGGCTTTCTGGACTTTGCTATTTCTTCCTAAACCATTTTTAATAGGTCTTGTGAGAGTTAACATTTCTCTTCAAGTGTGCTTTGGTCTCTTCTGTCTAGCAGAATATGAACAATAATAAAATGTATCTTTTTGCATTCATCCAAAATTTCTTTTATTAAAGAGATTCATTTTATTTAAAAACACACCACGAATGATATGAATATAATCTGAATACAAATATTTTCTGAGTTTACAAATGCAAAATTTCTGCCTTGTTAGTGCTGCCACACTGAGAACACCACATAAATGTGGAAAACACACTTTCAACAGAATTTCTAAAATCCGATGATGCTCAGTAACGATGTCAATTAACAAGAAAACATATCTCTGAGTCAATCCTTTGAGCACTAGAAGCTCTTTTATGTTTGGATGCCACTGGAAAACTGTTCTTGGACAACACAGCTATAAAGCATTTGAGCAACAATGAAATTTCACATGAAGCAAGGTTAAAGCTGGGTGCACACCAGAGAACTAATTGCTAAGAGAGCTGCCTTTATACACGCACTGCAGTAATTCATAGAGATATCATTTAGAAAGAGAGAATCAACAATTCTATTCTATAGACACTGTGTCCTCTAGAATAGGGGAGAAAAAGAGAGTTTCTCATGGCTCTAAGGATTTTGTGAAAGGCACAACTGTGTATTATCACTGGAAATCATGTGGGCAGTCTGTCATGGGGAAGAGGGAGACTGTTCAAAGTTTATAATTCAAAAAATGTGTCACTCTTTTCCCCAATGAGTTTCCCGGTTTTAGCAAAGGAAGCTTAGTCCTTTTAGACTTTTTGCATTTTTAAACAGTTTCATTGAAGCATAATTGACATATAACAAACTGCATACATTTAAAGTGTATAATTTGATTAGTTTTGACATGTGTACACACTTGTGAAATTATAACACAATCAAGTTAATTAACATCATCATCCCCAAATGTTTTTGTAAGCCTCTTTGTAATGTCTCCCTCCTGCCCCTGTCTGCCTCCTCCTGTCTCCAGACAACCACTGAACTGTTTTATGTCACTACAGATTAACACGAACTTTCCAGAATTTTATATAAATGGAAATTATATAGTATATAGGTTTTTTTTTTTTTTGGTCTGGTTTCTTTCGCTCAATATAATTGCTTTGAAATGTATCCCTGTTATTGCTTGTATCAAGAGTCCATTGCTTTTTATTGCTGACTACTATTTTATTGCATGAATATATCACATATTGCTGATCCATTCATCTGCTGATGGACATTCAGGTTGTCCCCAGTTCGGTGCCACTACAAATAAAGTTGCTATGCACATTCGTGTAGAAGTGTTTGTGTGGACATATCCTCTGCTTTTCTTCTCTTGGGTAAATAAATACATGGAAGAGAGAATAGATCACAGGGTAAGTTTCTGTTGAGCATTAGACTTTTTTACCATGGAGAGAAGGAGGGGTGGTCATGCTGAATCAGCTGAAACAGAACCTCTCAGCAAGTTTTTCAAGAGATGGCTGGATTCGGAATTGAGGTGTTTAGAATCTTTTGTTCTCAGCTTTGGGTTCTATTTAGTTACAATTTCCATAAAAATTAAAAAAGAAATCACAAGGTCACTCACAATCTAAGAAATACATATATGACCAAAGAATTAAAAACAGAATTTGAAAAGGACCCTGGGCACCCTGATGCTCATTCATGGACTCCCTCATGCTCTAGTGGCCTCTTTTTCAGCATAAATCATGTAGTGTGACAAATACTACAACTTGTCACAAAGGACGTGTGCAGCTTCCAGAATAAGTGATTTATAACTAGATAGTTTTCTACAAGGACAATAACAGCCACCAATTTTAACACCATGTAGTTGTACTAGGCTAACTAATTCTTGGGAAATTTTCACATACTTTTTCTTATTTGGTTCTCATAATATCCTTGCCAAGAAATGTTTAAAAATTGATTTTTTTCATTTTATAGTTATGGAAAGTATAACCCAGCAAAGTTTCAAAGGATAGCAGAGTGCAGCAGACAGGATTCCCTAACTGGGGTTCAGGAGAGTGGGGCTGTAGTGATGCCTTTGTCATTTGATTACTGGGGACCTTGGGCAAATCATTTAAGCTTTCTAGACCTCAGTTTCCTTCTTGATAAGGTAAAACTTTTGGATGGTAGCAGCTTTCTCTACTTGTGTTCTTAGAAACATGATCTTTCAAGATCTTTAATTTAAAAAACAATATGTGGACAAACATAGCTGGGAAAAATGCCATATTTAATTCCCTTCTGGAGAGTCACAGCATAATTACCTTATTAAAGGCTCTGAGAATTCCTGCAGTAAAGAGCTCTGTTTAACTTTGGGTCATCCAGGATTTTCTAAATTTTTTTGCCCCAGAACCCTTTTTAGATTAATTTTCTAGGACTGATACCTCATGTAATTTTTATTCTTAAAAAAAGTGATGAGAAATCCTGACATAAATGATCTCTCAAGTTCTTGACAGCCTCACATTCTCTTTGCTTTGAAAGATATTCCTCTTCCATCCACGTTCACAGAGAAAAGCAGGAAGAATTAAAAATGAGAAGCTGAGTTTTTTAATTTCTCATTTATTGCTTTTTTCCTAGTACCAACAACACTCATCAGCTCTCTGCTTGTGCCATTTTATGAAAGCAAGTCTAAAGCTGCTACCACAAGTTGAAAGGCCAAGAGTTTTTACGACTGAAAGGTCCCTGGGCCTAATTCTGACCAGGAAAGAATTTACTGGCATTTCTTGGTTTTTCTTCTACTTACATTTCCTTCCTAGGCAGTGCTTACAGGTTTGAAGATTCTGTAGAAAGTGCCAAATTACCTGGTTAAGGTCATTACAGGAATGCACTTTACCCTTTTGGTGAGGTGTGTTCAAACTGAAAACTTAATTTTGAAATAGCAAGGCTTCCTCACGCAGACAAAATAAAACACGGGGAATATTGAATCACCAGCCAATTTCTTTTTCAGTCTTTGTTTCAGTCCAAGCCTATTCTGCTCCCCAAATCAGCAGGTGGAGACGATTTCTGTGAAGTCTGTCTCAGAGTCTCTTATTTAGAAATTTTCATGGCACCAGAAAACAGTATCTATAGAATCCTAAAGAACAAATGAGAAGAAATGATTCCCTCATTTCTTATCCCCTGTTCTGTCACTAAAACAGCAGGGTCCTTGTCTCTCACACAGAGGTAGTCGTACAACTCTATTTTGGAAGAAAAGCAAAAGTCAGTAATTTTCTCCCTAGTGATTTTAGTTTTACCTTTAATTTCTCCAGGACACTAAAAACAATGACATTCTGAACAATATAAAGTATGAGTTTTTTTCTAAATATCTGTATTACATGTCTAAATAAAATACTTTCAGCCTTAAGATTTCAAGAGATGTACCGGCAAGACTACTGAATGAATATATTTAAGTATATAGGTATGTTAGAAAGACAGCTAGTCTTACGGTATATTATCTTATACCGATGTTGAAGGAGAAAAAACTGGGAGATACAAGCATATGAAATGTACAATATGTAACTTGGATTGGATTGAAAACAAGTTTAAAGGAGTTGAAATCCAGCCACTTAGATGTTCAAGCTCAATGTCTACTCACTTCTGAAATATGCTCTCAAAGACAACTTCGCTGGGCAAATTTAAATCCTTTTCTCCAGTCTCCAGACAAGGTTACTGAGATCCATGTGTGGACTGATGTTTGATCTATACAAGATTGAGGACTGGATTTTTAGGAACTTGGCTGAAAATCTTATGTTCTTGTTATCAATTTCTCCCTGATAAATAAGCAGGGCGTATGTGCATTTATTTTCCAAATGAACTCTATAAGACTTTTACTAGTAAATGGCTTGAAATAATTGGTGTCATTTGGTAATCCTCATGAAAGATAGCTGAATTTTTCCACTGAATGATTATGATTTTGCTCACAATAAAGGAAAACAGGTAAAGTCTAAGGGTGGGGTTGAGGGAAGCTATTCTATTATCTCTTTTTAATATTCTAAGCTATTTTCAACTATCAAACTTGCATGTATTTTATTTAATGCAAAATAAATAATAACACCTTTCCTTCCCCATTCACTTTTTTCATCTTAAAAAGCTCTTGTTTCTGGTTGCCATGGTGATGGCGCCACTCTGATATTTGTTTAAGTGGAACACTTTCATCTCACTGACTTGAAGACAGGTACTAGAAGGGCCAGAAATAATTGACAGCACAGCCTGCTAGCTGGAAGAAAGGGCCCCTATTCTGTGGCCAAGAAACAGTCACTTTGATAAGAGAAAGTGTCCTAATAAGAGTAATGAAAGGCAATACTATCTCACTGTGAGGTTTATTTTATTCTCTTCCAATTGTGGCTTATTTCGCTATTTTTTTTAAAGAAAAAAGAGTAAGAAATAGTATTAGGAGTAAATAGGCATTGTTTTAAAATGAAGTCATTTGTAGAAAAATTTGCTACTGGGATTTAAGGGGACCTTTCGAGATGAAGCAACACAGGAGAACTTAATGAGAAAGCTCGTTTTCCCTTGTTCAGACGAGTGAGGGAGAGGAAGGGCATCGTTTGTAATCACACAGGCACTCCCTAAATTGTGTCTTGGTTTGTAGCTACAGCTGACCCATTGAATTGGTTGCTAGATTTTGGCTGCAGTAAATGCCATGAAGTCTCATTCAAAAAAATCTAACACATTTCCAACAGCCACACAACTTAAGGGTTGCCTGAAGTACACATCTCTGACACAGGAACTCAGGCATGTGAAACCCTAATGAGAATCCCTTTTGATGAACTTTAGTTCATGAAGCTACTGTCATTGTCCAACCACTAATGTTCTTACTCTACAACATTATGAGACTTAAGCGTGAGGAGATAGATTATTTCTGTATCTACTCTTTATTTCTCAGCTCTGCTGCTGCTAATGTCAGCTTAGCAGAACAGCCCGGAGGTTAGAAAACAGCTTTTGGAATCAAATATACCGGAGTCCCAAACTCTCCCACTTATTTCTTTGTACCTTGGGCAAATGAATTAACATCACTGACCAAACGACTAACCTAATGGTCTTAACATTGGGCTTGGCTGGATTTAAAGTGAATGTCTCCTTTGTAAACTGTCCTCTCAGTTTTAATAATTACAGGGAACGTGATCTTGGGTTTTGGTTCATTCAAAAGATGTACTTTCTTTTTAAAATTATTAGGGGCACTTTCACAGTAAAAGAGTTTATCCAAACAAATCTGGGGTAGTAGTGGTTCATAGAACTGGGCTAGCAGTGAGTAGAGTTGGTTTTGCCATTGAAACGTGTATAAATTTGAACAGGTCCTTTCGTTTTCCTAAGTCCCTATTGACGAAACAAAGAAATTATATTAAGGTATTTTACCTCTCTAAATTCTGTAACACTTCCCCTATTATTCTTGGGAGGAGATTAACACAATCGTCCCCCTTCTTAATTTAAGAATAAGAATCAGCTCAGCCCTTGAGAGCGGGAGAGAACTGAGTTAAGGGACATTTTGAGGAGCCACCCATCTGGGGGTGAGTGCTCTTACAGCTAACTGGGGTTCATCCATTTTCTGGTTCATGAAGTTTTGTTTTAACAACCAGTGAAAAAGAAATTTGTCACTCAAACTTAGAACAAACAAACGTAATAAACAGGGAGAAAGAGGGGGAAATGTTTTCCAAGGCCAAAGCTTTGTTGGTTTGGTGCCAGAAGCAGCTATAATAGTTTGTAAATCATACTCGAGTGTGATGGAAACAGCTGGATTTACAGCCATCTCCTTTTCTCAGACCTTTAATTATGTCTGCATTATTTTTTATTTCTAATCTTTCAAAGAGGTCATTTCTGTTCATTGTTTTTATCTGTATATATTGCATGTCTATGTTTCCTTTAAATAGGAGAAAACGGAACATCAAAAACTATACACTCTAGATTACTGGAAGGAAGATACTTTGTTTTTCTATTTTAAAGTCCTCCATCTAAGAACATTCTTTACACTTTTACCTTCTTTACTGATTCTCTTTTCAGGCACAGAAAGGATTTACACAACAATTCTCTTCATCTCTTTTGCTCCCACCTTCCTTAAAGTAGATAAGAGCATCTCAAGCACACATACATAGTCATTATATGCTCCGGAGATACTAGTCAAATATTTTAAGATTTTAATGTATGAAAGAGTAGCCAAACAATATGCAAAGAAGAAAAGCACCACAGAGAGCTGGGAATTGACTGACCTGCAGGTGTTAGCTGAGGCAGGCGGGAGAATACACACACCTTCTTTTATACAGTACCTGGTATTCTGAAAAGTTGCATATAAATCATATCTTTAAAAATTGATTTAGGCTTTCAGCTCACTGGAATAGCATTAGAAATTTGATTGCACACTTTCTGTGCAACCTAGAGCTAAAGCAAGCAGTTATTGTGAGCCCTGCTTTATTCCTCTTGTTTCTGAAAATATACTTGATTTTTTAAAAGTTGAAGATGAAAATCACTGAACAATTTCTAAGAAAAATAGCATCCCAACATTATGGCTTCTCATTAGAAGTAAACTAAATACATTTTAGGTGGGTGGTTTTCAAGTGACTTTGATCATGATGTACTATAAAAAATATATTCTACTTAGCAGACAGATACATACATACATGCATACATATATGTGATATACATTTATATTTTTAAAAGTTTCACAAAGCAATGTTTACCCTTCTATATAAGATGTATTCATTTTCTTCTTCTTTTCTATTTAATTTTTTCTTTTTTTTTTTTGAGACAAGAGTCTCATTGTGTTGCCCGGGCAAGAGTGCCGTGGCATTATCTTAGCTCACACAACCTCAAACTCCTGGGCTCAAGCGATCCTCCTGCCTCAGCCTCCCGAGTAGCTGGGACTACAGGCATGTGCCACCATGCCCGGCTAGTTTTTTCTATATATTTTTAGTTGTCCAATTAATTTCTTTGTATTTTTAGTAGAGACGGGGTCTCGCTCTTGCTCAGGCTGGTCTCGAACTCCTGAGCTCAAACAATTCGCCCCCCTCGGCCTCCCAGAGTGCTAGGATTACAGGTGTGAGCCACCGCGCCCGGCCTCTATTTAATTTTTTTAATCATTGAAACTCACTAAATTGATTTTATAATCTACTAATATGTTATAATAGATGATTTGAAAAATATAGCTATAGTAGCTCAAAATAAAGCAAGAAGTAATTATATAAATGACAGAAGTTGAGATTTGGAATATTAAAGCTTCAAACTAGGAAAGACATTCAAATAAATATAGAAAATCAGAGAGATTTTCTGATCAAAAATAAGAGATAAGAGGATACAAGTTCCCAGGGGAAATCTCTTTAGATAAATTAAGTCAGAGCTTGGTCTCTGGTCTGCATGCAAGCATTTATTGAAAGATTGCATCTATTACTCATGCATTGTCTGGACTTTTACCTGAAGCCTGGGGAGACTCCATAATGTCTTAACACCTCAGGCAGTAACCACATGCATTGTCTCAGTGCTACATTTTCAAGAGAGTAGCTAGAAAAGACAGAAAAAGCAGTCTCAGCTGCTGAGGAAAACCAAGAGTGGGGCTAATATGAAAGTTCTAATTAGCCTGGAATCATGGTAAGGAGTTGGCCAGGACCTGCAATATAAGCCAGGTGAAGATAAAATCTTCAGTCTTGGGATTCATGTGGACAGGTTCACCAGATCTTCATGGTATAACAAGAAAGGACTGGACCTGGAGACAGGGGAGCTTAGTTCTAGCTCTAACACTGACACTGAATCTCTGCGTTACCCTGGGGTAGGTTGATGTACTTCTCCAGTTCTTACATTCCTCATCTGTTTGACTCTTAAATTCTTATCCAGTGTAACCATTGTGTGATCTTATAATTTGAGATGTAGGTCCAGACTTAAAGCAAAGAGAGGCTGGGCCATTCTCTGGAAAATCAGAGATCAGAGACACAGGACAGGGTTGAAGACCTCGAGATGCTAGGCAAAAGGCAAAAAACAGACTTCAAAGCTCTTAAGTAGAAGAACATCAAGACACAGGCATAAAATCTATACCAAGAGCAAGAAAACCAGGTTCAAACTGACCCTGTTACTAAACCACCACTTTTGAGACTGGCACTTCATTAATACTTTCCTAGGACCAGGGTCCCTATTACGGAGAGGGTGAGACTGACCCATCAGAGAGAGAATTGCAAATAGGGCATGTCTTTAGGGCGAGAGAGAGCAGGAGTAAAATTCCTATCGCGACCATTTGGGCTGGCTCAGCTGTTGAGGAAAACCAAAAAGGAGTGGGGCTAATGTGAGAGTTCTCATTAGCCTGGAGAAGTCGGCCAGGACCTGCAGTGTAAGCTAGGTAAGGAAGTAGATTCTTCAGTCTTGGGATTTATATGGACAGAATAACCTGATCTTCATGGTTAACCGTGAGGAAGGGATATTATCTCTGAATGACCTGGCCAGTTTCCACAGAAATTCTAGACTACCAAGTCCAAAATTTTGACTACAAAGAAGTTGACTATTTAAACAATCTGTGATCTGATTCTTTTTTAAAATCACTCTTTTGTAGGATACTGTAAAATTTATCACTTGAATTTAAAATGTAGGTTTTTTTTTTATTGTATAGATCTATGCAATGCATTATATAACTTGAACTATCTATAATGAAAATTAATTAAGCAAACAATATGATAGAGTTTATTCATTTATTATTTGTTTATTCACCAAATACGAATTGAGTACCTGTTGTTTTCTGAGGCATTGTATTAGACCTGAGGCTAGAAAGATGAATAATATTGAGCTGCTGTCTTCAAGGATTTCATGGTCTAGTAGAGGAGATAGATGTATAAATAGATAAATTGCAATACAATGTGATAAGTGCTTTAATAGTGATAAGAAATGATTAATATAAATGAAAACCAAATTAAGCACATTAAGCTCTTCTCAAAAGAGGAGAAATTTGTTCGTGTAAAATATTATTATTAAACTGTATTATTCTTCAATTCCCTAAATGATATTTGAGAATAATGTCTTGCTCTTTTCTCTTCTGGCCCCATTAGCTTTCATTTCTACTCCACTGGGTGGGTGTGGGCATGCAGACACATGCGCAGGTGGACCGTTCTGTCATTTTGCCTCTAATTCCTGTAAAACTGTCAACAATTCTTACAAGTAATGTAAGAACTATAATTAAGAGATACAAATCTTAAGACAGCAAAGTGTTCTCTACTCACCCCCATCTCTAGTCCTCTTTTGGGCAGTTAAGAGACATTAATGGTAATAAAAAGCAGAGCAGAGAATAGAAATGTGGAAGGAATGAAAGAAGAATGATAATAATGATAATGGTCGCTAATATTTATTGAGGTTTTACTATGTGCTAGGTCCTGCTCTACGTTCTTTGTATGTTTTAATTCCTTGAGTCCTAATGACAACCCTGTCAGGTAAATCTATTATGATTTCCTTTTTATTAATCAGAAAGCTGAGGCACACAGGGGTTAATTAACCTGCCCAAGGTCACACAACCAGGAAAGGAAGAGCCACAAGCTGAACCCAAGCCGTAAGAGTCCAGAGTCTACAGTGTATTATAACAACTGTACCGAGCTATGTTGAAAAAAATGTTACTTCTCTCATCTTTTTTTCTTAGAAAATCCTGAAGTGGTATTCATATTAAATATATATCAGTGGAATGGGATACAGCTAACAGGAGAGAGAAATGAAAGAAAAAGTATTCCGTAACTTCTTGTTTCCTTACAGTTTCTTCCCTTACCTTGCAGGTGGCACAAATCATGACTCTAGAATTATCAAGAACAGTAAATATCTACCTGATGCCTACACTTTGGGTTTTTGTTTTGGTTTGGTTTGGTTTTGTAGAAATCCTCCTACCTATCATCCGCAAGCCAAGCATAAGAGGGAAAAATAGCTTTCTACTTTTATATGCTGTGACACAATACAGTTAATTGAGATCCTATGGGCACCTTAAAAAGGATTACCATAATGGTAATTCTAATTCATTCTTTTCAAGTTCATTTCCTCCGTAATCATAATCCTCCAAAGGATATCACAAATATTAATTAGTTAAATAAATATTAATTAACTATCCCCACTTTATGAGGAAAACTGAGGCACTGGGCAGTTAATCTCCCATCATATGGAGGTTGTTGTCAATTTGAAGTGAAAGGGGAGTGAAATAGATGGGTCCTGCCTAATATCTTATTGCTCTAGTTCAAGAGACAGTTCTTTCCTTTAACTGGTAGGTAAGGAGATAGGAGTTGAAAGTTAAGAAAACTGTAACATTTGTACTCATCTGAGATTCTTTTGGATATATCCCATTATGGTACCAGATTTTTCTGGTAACGATGCTCCTCTCTTCTACCTGGCTTCTTCTACTCTTGGCCTCTTACCCAGATGTAGAAATAGTTGTGCCCCAACTCCCAGGCACTGATGCTCCCAACCTGGGTTGTTGGTTTTCTAGCAGCTGACTAAGGTCCATGATGCCACAATGGGCTATGACCTGACCCTTAACAAGTATTGCTGTGTTTTTGAACTAAAAAAAGTCTTAGAGATCATCCAGTTATTCCTCCAGCCCACTCCACTGCCATTTTATCAATGAAAAGGCTGAGGTTGAGAACCTGCCTCCTCAAGTGGGCCTCTTTTTCTGGACCTCCTCAAGTGCTGATAGTGGTCACAGGAAAACCAGGACCTCAGGAGTCCTCTGTGTTCCCCTTTCTATCATGCATATTCTTCTCTCTAATATCAAATGTCACGAGATGTTTCTTCCCTTGGGGATCCTGCTAATGACAACATTCTGCCAACTGATGGCAATGATTTCCCTGTGGAAGAGCACTGGACTCAAAATCAAAGACCAGCATCCAAGTCCTGCCTAGGCATTATTGCGTGACTCTGGGCATTTGTTTTAATCTCTGTAATTTTCAATGTCCACATCTGCAGAGTGGGGATGGTGTCTGTTACATACACATGGGGCTATTGTGAGAGTTTAATGAGATGATACCCACAAAAACTATGGTACTTTGCTCAGAATCTTCCATTTACTTCTCATTGCTCTTAGATAAAGTTCCAAATCCTTAATACAGCCTCCATGACCTTGCATGGCCTCTCTTGGCTGCCTTGCCCTTGTTCTCTTGGTTCCAGGTATTCTAGAATTCTTTACTTCTTTTGAAAGTCTATGTTCTCTCTTGTCTTGAGGTTTGCTGTTTCCTCTGTCTGACACTCTCTCCCCTCAACTCAGCTAACTCAGATAGTAGGACTCAACAAGCATGCCATTTCTTTGGGTGTCCCTGGCTTGGTTGAGTCACCTGCTTTATGTCCCCAGGAACCTGTTCTACTTTTCAGGATGTTTATCATTATCATTTAATATCTCTCTTCCTCTGTAAATTGTATTAATGGTTATAATAAAGTTAGAATCCATATATATTCTGTAAACTTCTGTATCCCTGGAACCTAGTAAAGTACCAGACACCAAGTGTCAGGATATCTGTTGGCTCTCTGATTATTTATTTGATTATATATACATATAGTACATAAATGTCATTTATACATAAATATGAAAAGACACTATATAAATATTATGTGCACCCTCTTAATTAATATCAAGTGCATGGATATGCATACAGAACAGGGCTGAGTGAGTAGAACTGTTCTTCCTAGGAGCCGTCAGACAGCTGTTGGTAACTACTCTCCTGGCTGTAGCAACCATAAAGCACATAAGAAAGGCATCATTACATTAACGTTTCCACTTCAAGCAAATAAATTATAGTTTAGACTTCTCAAAAGTTCCCTCAAACCTGTGTACTAATGAGTTGGGCTCATTCTGCTCCAACTCCTAAGTCCACAGAAAACCTCATTCAGCTCTACATCCAGCCAACAAAGAGGTTCATCCTGGCTCCCAGCTCCTTTAAACTGGCATCTTCAAAACAAATAAGAATGTATATCAGTGTAAGCTCTAATCATAGGTACAAGTCACTTTCCAGAGACTTTGTCTTTTCACCAGTTTATTTTAAGCCTACTGTAAGTGTAACAATGTTTCTTACAGACTACACTGTAGTTATGTCACTGTGCATAGTATCATTCAGTAAGACTAGCTGTTGTATACACCATAGATGGCCTAAGAATAATTGTTCCATTCCTTTGCTGCTACCGTTATCTAATTATCTGCATAGCTTTTATCTTAGAGTTGATTTTCATCTAAAAAAAAAAAAAACCCTAATAGTAAATGTTAGATATTTCTATAAATACTTCACTTACCCAAAATCATTTACTTGGGCTTAATATGACTTTAGCTTTCCTATATTTTACATCAATTTAGCAGATATTGATGTTTTGGATTCCATTTCCTAGTCCCACACATGAATTGCAGTTAAACAAAGGAAGTGAAGTTTATTTAAACAGTTTCTTTGTATCCAAAGAGGTTCATTTGAACTAACTCAGCAGTTTAATTTACAAGACAATAGATTATTCTCTCCAAATAAGTGATTGCTATATGCTGAATGGCCACAGCACCCCAACATGCACACCATTTCACCGAGAGTATAAATCCATCCTGAATTTACTTGTTGCTACCGCAATCAACCATCACGTTCCCATGGCAACTTGGGATGCTCTGCTTTCAAAGGAAAACCAGAAAGCTTTAAAAGAAAAATGAGACAGCTAAAAAAAATAAGTTTGGAGATTCTTTTCTTGTGAATAGCCATATCTTTGTGAGGTCTTCCTGAAAAGCAGCCTGTTGTTAACTGATGTGACCAGATTATTGAGTACTGAATCTGTGTTTCTAGAGGGGAAGGAATGCGTGTGTGTGTGTGTGTGTGTGTGTGCGTGCGTGTGCGTGGCGTGTGTGTGTGTGTGTGTGTGTGTCTGCACTTGGATTTTTTTAAAAGTAATCATTCCGATACCATGATTTATGTGTCTCTTTATAATTTTAATCTTCTTCCCTGGTTGTTTAAAACTCAATTTTTTTAACTTAGTAAAAAGCAAAATATAGTTATGTAAAATACATTTTCCTTCAATTCTGAGACTTATTTACTGCAAAATTTTAAATATAAACTTAGTTTGTTTTTGGAAGGAAGACTTTTTTCCCCCTAATAAGGGTTGTGTTCACAAAAAATAAAACCCAAAAGGAAGATGCTTGGGAAAAGGAAAAAATAAAAGATGTGAAAGCAAAAGCAAATCTTTTATATTTTTGTTTTATTGTTTAGACATTTTTAAAATACCTGTTTAATAGAAAACTTTTTTATAGATTAGTTTTTATTAAAAAACAACTGAACTCTCCTTTCATGGAACTTGGAAGGTGAAAAGGTACATTCATCTGTGAGAGATTTTCTCTCTGTCAGAAAGTGTAAAATACGTTACAATCACGTTGCTGCACCTAGCTATTTTCTATGAAGAATTAGGGTCCGGGAGGGTCAAAAAGTGTAGCAAGGGCTTTCCTTCCTTCCTTTCTTTAATGCAAGCACCGTATTTTTATTAAGAATTTTGAAATTATTAGATTTTTTTAAAATCTCAGGAAAAATAAATTATTGGTATTTTTTGAGACCGTGCTCAATTTTGAATACCAGGCCTTTTCCAAGTGAGCCTCCCTCATGTCAGCTCTCTTTCCCTGGTTCTTTCTTAACACCACTTGGCTTGAGATTCACTTCCTTAGCGATACATCTCCTTTTCCTCTACTCTGGGCACGGACAGGCACTTCATCCTCCGGGCTCCCAGGGCACCTTTTCTCTCCCCTCTTATATCACTTTACCATTGAGTTGTTGGGCTGGTGGCACACTGAGGACCAAGACAGGTTTTTGTTAAATCATTGCACCCACATGCTTACAATTGTGACTAGTGCATAATAGGCTTTCGAATTGAGAGTTCCAGCATGTGTTTGATGGATAAATTGATGAAAAAAATGATTTCATATTTTAATATCACTTTGAATTCTATTTCTATCATCCATTCTAGTTTGGTGTTACCTACAAATTTCAAAAGCATTATTTCTGTTTACCTTCAAGCTAGTGGTAGACATAGACACACACATGAACTTAAATGATTTAGACAGATATAAATATATAGATAAGACTTAGATATTCTATGGCACATCCTGGGAAGCACACCTTCAGTCTACATTTCAGCATTGGGCAAATTAACTATTTGGAGGGAGAAAGGTGTTAAACGTTTCAATTGATCTGACATCTGTGAGTCAATCAGTTACAGTGAACTAGTAACCGGACTGTAATCTCTTTATATTTCCCAAAGGCTTTTTCATATGCGTGACTGAAATAAAGATAAATAAAATCTAAAGACTTCTGATTTGCTATTTTATGGAAAATAAAAATAAGCTTAGTTCCATAACTAGAAATAGACTCTTTGTTCATAAGCTTGCATAAATAATCTATTATATCTCCCAGTTAATTTTAAAATTTTGCTAGAGATCAACATTAAGTTCGCTGATCCATAATTTTTCCTATTTCTTAAAATTGGGATTTTTGTCCCACTTTAATCTCTATGATTTAGTGCCCTTTCTTTTACATTCTTGCAATAAAATCCTTCTGGACCTGGAAATTTGAAGACATTTAAATTGCCCAGGTAATAATTTACTACCACCTCATCTGCCAGAACTTTAATTCCTTCTTACAATGTTTATTCTACCCCTTCTACCGGGAAGATTTAGTTTCTTACTCGAGAAGATAAATGAAACCCAGGAGTTAAAATCCTGGCTTCCGTCTTTCATTTGTTGCTGGGTCACTGTCTTCCCTAAGCCACAAGATTTTCTGAATAAACCTTACAAATATAAGCACTATTTCTTATTGATTTTAGGATATTTCATGAACACGCAAGCCATTCTGGCCTCAAATCATCTTGACACTATGTTCGTATGTTCACAGCACACATAACATCTTTCTTGATGTCTTTCTCTTCATCTTTTATTGCATGACTTAAAAAATACAAATAAGAGTTTCCTGTGCAATTGTATTAACTTAATTTTATTCTTTTTCTGGAAATGGTGATTCAAACAATTTCTATAATTTCTCATCTTCTTTAGCTCCAATTATTTTAAACAGTTCTGATTTTGGACAGATGGGGGATTCTACACTAAATAGTCTATACAAAATTACTTTTTTGAGGATGTAGCTTATGTGTGAGTGAGTCCAGTCTGTCTGGACACGGGAACATTTATTCAGGATGCCACCTTCTTAGGCTCCTTAGTTTTTACAGAATGTCACTCATACTCCCAACTGTCCTACTTGTTACAGCCTGTACAACCCCATCCATATGCAGGAACAGAAATAAGTTTCCCTTCAGGTACTTTTAATGGAGTGTAAATTCAAACTCATTGTCCCTGGATAGCTTTAAAGGCTCAACAGAGAGAAACAATCATTTCACAATGGATCAAACTACAAAGTATTTCCTAACCGAATTTCATTTTAATATAATATTAGGTCCTATAAGGGACATCGCAAGACAAGAAGCATTCCTATAAAATGTATTGTTTTACTTACTCTTAGTATTACATTGTTGAGGCTGTTCTCATATTTCTATGTCTTCATTACGACCAATTTCCATACTGTATATCTGTATGACTTATGGTTTTCCTGTGAGTCCTGTAACTGATCCTGCTTTCCCCTTAAAGAAAGCTAAGATCCAAATTTGTGACTCTTCATTAAAAAGTGTGTAGTATATGAATTCATGCCATGGATTTTTGTATTAAATTCATTTGGGGCTCATGCCTATTCTGATTTGTTATGTCTGCATTTTTGCAAATCACCACAAATTCTTTTTGTAATGAGGTAAGATTAGAATGAAATAAAATGACATAAAAGAAATGAAATGAAATGAAACTGCTTTGCATTCTTCCTCCATTACAAAACCACAATGGCACTTTTTCCCAAGGTTTCCATCACTTTTTCCAGCCTAATCCTTTTTGTTGGCTGTAATTAATACCATCCTATACATTTTTTGTGAATTCAATGAGCTAATGGAATATTCTCATGCCTACTGTATGAACTATCTTATTAGCAGGTAGATGCCCAGTGTCCATCAGGATCAAATGCATCAGGGCACTTTTCACACTTCTTCTACCTTTGCCAAGTCTCGTCCAGAATTTCTCAGATGCTGCACTTTTGTACACCAAGATTTTCAGCAAAGTACAGGAAATTGTAATCTCTCATCATTACTCTAACCATTGTGCTAGTCCTATAATCTATATGGGGAAAACATCAACTATACCTGAATCTTTAGTGCTCCCATAATAATATTTGGTTCTGTTTGTTTTTCTTTCATATGTTTTCCTCATCTAATTATGTCATGTGGATTAATTATAAAACTAGAAAGGAGATAAAAAAACTACTTATTTATTTGAATACACATTTGCATGTGGGTTTTATTGATGTTGGCTTTGGAGAAAAGTCAAAAAATTATACTCACAAAATATATTCTATGAGGCATGTTAAATTAACACAACATTTAAATTTATGTTTTTCAATAATCCAAATGGTTTGTCAGGCTTTTGGTTTGTTTGTTTTTGCCCTTTTGGAAAAAAAAAGTTTTTATTTAATATTTAAAATTGAAAAAGCAGAGAAAATGTTTATATATATACTTATATATATATCATGGATAACAGCATGTGCATTTCTATTTTGAGTTTAAGTGGCCTTAACTCTATTAATTCTGTAACACACCTGGGACTACTGATTGTTGTCAAGAAGCAATGAAACCTGCTTCAAAGAGTCTCTGATACAAAGGGAAAACCATGAGTAACAGAAGGCATTTCCCAAGTGAGGTTTAAAGGTTTCCAAAGTTCAAGATAATCAAATTTTGTTAAGTCAACACATTTACAAGGTGAGTCATAGGGGTGGAGCAAAAGGAGGAGGGGTTAAAATTAATGTATGCATACATAAACAAGTAACTCTTGATGTTGCTAGGACCAAAATCACCACTCGGGGATCTGTCTCAAGTACAGGGAGGAATGAACACCTACCAGATCCAATTAACAAAGATGGAAGAGAAGGGGACGTGGATGACCATACATGAAAATATCAATATAAATAGGCTGGGGGTGAGGGTGGGCAACCCACTATCCAGAACCCATAATCCAGGTTGGCAATGAGATGAGAAAATCATATGATTCAGACATAAAGGCAAGAAAATAACGTCACTCCCGAACTTCACAAGCGAACCACCAGACACTGGCCAAGGGGATGTGATCATATACTCTGATCCCAGAACTCAAGGACAGAGAATGTCATCCCCACGCAGTACCTGAGGGGATGTGAAGAATCAGCCTATCCTGGGACTGGGAAGCAAACGCCCTCAGACACAGCCCTAAGGTGGTCAACGCCCTCCAGGCCAGACCTTACCAAGGAGGCCAGGAGTGGAGAGGGCCCCGAAGCCCCCTCAGTCTCAGCTAGAGCTGCCTCTGCTCCTCGCACTCCCTCTCCCCACCTGATATGGTGGCAGTGGCTCCTGATACAGCTTTGTCCCCTCACCAATCTAGCCCAGTCGGACTGAGACTCTGGAAGCTGGGGGATGTCATCCCAGGTGGGGGATATGAATCAGTTTCCCGTCTTCTGGGGCTGAAGTGTATGATCTGTGCCGTGTTCTGACAGCCTTCTCAGTTTGTCAATCTTGAAATAGTCAGATATTATGGTAAGTTAGCCTGATCTCATTTCTCTCATAAAAATTAGGCAATTATTTTTTATACATGGTCCAAACTCTTTCCTTCCTACTTTGAAGGAACTTAGTAGCAATATTTGATTTTTAATTTTTTTATTTTAAATTATTATGGTACATAATAGTTATATATATTTATAGGGTACAGGTGATGTTTTGATACATGCACACAATGTGAATTAATCATTAAAAAACTAAAAATAGAACTACCATATGACCCAGCAATCCCACTGCTGGCTATATATCCAAAAGAAAGGAAATCAGTGTATTGAAAAGATATGAAAACATTCACTCCCATGTTTAGTGCAGCACTATTTACAATAGCCAAGATTTGGAATCAGCCTAAGTGTCCATCAATGGATGAATGGATAAAGAAATTGTGGTACGTATACAAAATGGAATATTATATAGCCATAAAAAAGAATGAAATCCTGCCATTTGCAACCACATGGATGAAACTGGAGAACATTACGTTAAGTAAAATAAGCCAAGAACAGAAAGACAAATCTTGTATGTTCTCACTCATATGTGGGAGCTAAATGTTAAAAACAATTGATCTCATGGAAACAGAGAGTAGAATGATGGTTACTGATACTTGATTTTGATGATTTGCCTTGGACTCTATTCTTCTTTACTTTCTGCTTCAAGGCAGCCCAAGTTTAGCACCTCCTGGAGGCTCCTCCAACTTCCTTCAGTCTGGGCAGGAGAAAGAGAAAGGAGCTAGAGAGAAGCACAGGAAGGGAAAAGGGAGCAAATCAAGGAAGTATGTCATCTGACGGTCCAGTAATGTTGATGTCCTTGCTTGTTCGTAAGGCAGCCCTGCAGATAATTTCCAAAAGGAAGCTCTAAAATACTTTACACTCAGTGGAAACATTGTTAGGCCACTCAGGGAGACTGAGACACCGCAATCACATGGGAGACAGTGTCTTCATAGCATCATTTGAATGTATGTGAGTATGAAATGCATCTATGTCATTACTTTTCTACTCCTCATATAGTCAAACTTTAAAAAATTGGCTAGAAAAGGTTAAAGTCAGATTCTACTAATCACTACTTCTATTATTGCAAGGTAATAGGCAAAATGCATGGCTGAAATGGGAAGGCCTTTGATTTTGTGCTTTCAGGATCAAACTTAGCACTGGTGCCTTTGAGTTTGGACATTCAAGCTAAACCTTTAAGGCTTTTTGACATTGTGAAGTAACAATCTTATGAGAAATCAAAGGATGAAAAATTCAGTGCAAGTCAAGGTTGGCTCATACATTTTAAAGGCAAGTTTGACTGGAATATATCAGGGTGCGTGGTGAAGCTGCTAGTGCAGATAAGATGGCTACTCAAGAAATGAAAAAAGAGTGACACTCTGTTTTTAAACCCAGGAGGAAAACAACAACGTGATTTCTAATATCTAAACCTGCTGCAGGGAAATTTATAGTGAAAAAAAAGAGGATAGCAATATATACACATATATATATATATATATGAATTATTTTATCTAAATTACACAAGCGATCCACATTCTCCTCAAAAACAATCGTCAAAAATCTCTTCAGAAATGTTTTTCCAAATGTTATTAATTTGATAGAAATTTTTTTAAACACCTTTATTTCCTAAGTTGTTGACATAAAAATAAAGCAGAAATTATAAGAAAGATTAGAAGTTTGCATATGTATACCTTGTATCATTTTAACAACATTTGTTTATGATATTAAAGTGCTGACCTGTACAATTAAATGTGACCAGTAACTTCATGGAGACATTGGACCTTTTGAAATAAGCATTTTCGTGTGGTATGTGCATCACAAGGTAAACTTTCGAAATCAGCCTTGGACTTTTTTTGCATCAGATCTCATTAATTCATCTTACGAATGAAAGGTTTTAACTTTGTTGTTGAGCTGTAGTTTCTTGGATGACTATCACTGCTGTTTAAAGAAATTATGTTTTATCTAGTGCATTCACTGTGGTTACTAAAGCATGATTGGATCCAGGGCAAAGAGCATATAAAATGCAGTATGTTATTAAATGCTATATCTCATATTGATGCAAGGTTAAAGTTGAGAAATTAAGCACTCAGAAGCCCAAAAAGCTCTGGTATTATAAGCTCTGCAACAAAATGCACTATCCATTTAGAATACAAATGTCATATATTATGATAAGACTTTACCAAGAAAGGAAAAGAGTATGCAAAATATGAATTTATACATTTAACAGTCTACAAGAACAGAGAATCATCATATTAATGGCATTGAAAAAAAGCATTTTGGCATGCTAACTGCTCAGTTTAGTGCTGCTTGAATCCACTATTCACTATTTTTATTATTCCTCTTAGATAAAGTCAGTGTGTAATTGAAAAGGAAATATAAAAAGGAAAGCACACAAGGCCACATAATAGAAACCACATTCTATTATACTCTCCCCCAAACTAATTCAAGATTTATTTCCCACCAAATATAATTTGGAGATGGCCTTCAATTAATGGCAATCATCACACTATATAATAATTACATATTTTCTTACTTTCTGCTTAAATATGGTGAGCCTACTGAGGAAAGAGCTTGTCTGTCTCTGTATCCCGACACCTAATCTCAACACCTAATCAGCACCTGACACACAACCAGCAGTTAACACATGATTGTCTGATTTAGGGAAAAATAAATACATGAATGTGTGGATACAGAGTGAAAGTTTAGACTTTGCAGGATGTGGTGCTCTGGACAGTACTGTAAATTGAAATACCTGTAGATGTTGTGGGATTTTCAGATACCAAAAGTATTCACTTCCAGTTACTATTTAAATATAATTTAAGGGAAAAAGTACACTTCCATCATCTCCTTGTGCCGCTGCCATCCCATCAAATGGACAATACTTAATCCCTTCATTTTCAGGGAAAACTTTCCATCCTGATCACGCTAATTAGTCTGGACCTTGTCCAGCTCCATTGTCTATCCTGGAGAGTGATGAGCAAACGCATGATGAACTCAGGTGCTGCTGTACCATGTTTTGTTTTGTTTTTTCCTTTTGTTTTGTTTCCAGTGCAAGGGTGGGTAATGCTTTTAATTCTGTTTATACAAAACTCCGTGAGGAAGCATAGCATTTCATGGGGCTCTTGGCTCTGGCAGCATTTCCAGCCATTGCCTTTGGTGAATAATGCACTTGAAGGTTTCCGGATTGTCAATGATAGCTCGGAGCCCATAATCTTGCAGTGCGGATTATTTCCCCACAGACATATTACCTTACATTTACTCTTGCTGAATGAAGCTCATATGCTGATACGCCACTTTCACGCCCACTTACCCGGACTCACAGGAGTCTTCCCAAACACTAACCCTGTCGTCTCAGCATTTCCTCACCCACTAGAGCTTACTGTCATGTGAGAACATGGAGATTTCACTGCATCTGAGTCGTTCAGCTTTTTTGAAACAATTCTGTAAGTAATATTGGTTTCAGAGCAGATGCTGTGGATGGTGAGTAGGTGGGGGGTGGTAGAAAGGGTATGTGGCACAATTTTGAGTTTTCTTAATTCAGAGGATTTAATCTTTTCTCTTTCTTGTCCTCCCCATCTGCCAGAACCAACAAATCTTTATTTCTTCAGGTGTATGTGCCTGCTTTTCTGCATCTGGCGACTCTATGCTGCCTCCATTTTTGGGTTAGCCCACTTTTGACAGAGGATGGATATGTGCCTCTGATTGTGGGGACCTTGACCTGGCTGATGTTTTTGACTGGATTTTGAACTCTTTGCTTAGATTAAAGCATGATATTGACAAAAACAGACCTGACTACAGAGTCAAATAGTTATGTAGATCTTGTCACTTTCTATCTGAACGGAAGTAAATTTAATATGAGTTTCTTTCCCTATCTATAAAGTAGGGATTCTAATATCTACAGTACAGGGTTTTTCAAAGATTCAATGAGAAAGCACATTGTGTATCAGAGTGGATCATATTGTATATCTTGTGTTTCAGAGTCCTCAGGATATTTTATTTCCTTCTTCCTGTCATTTCTGATAGCTGCCTGTCCTTTAACCAGGACCTCATTATTTTCTTCCTCCTGCTCTGAAAGAGGCCTACTGTCTTTTATGATGCCTATCTGACCTCTTAGTCCCTGCTTTCCTGATTCTGTCAACTACCAGATAATTCCTGTCCACTGTGACTAATCTCTGATTAAACATCTCCTTTACTTGATTTTTTTTAAACAAAGTACCCTCACGAATAGGTTTTAGGCTGATTGTCTAAAAATAACATTTGCCTATTTTTTGTAGCATGTATATCAATTACTTGGGCATAATTTCCCTTTACATTATAACCAGCAAATACTGAGCAAAACATCCCTGCCCAGTTGCAGGGGCCTGGGGAATACAGCATAGCAATGACTTTTGAAGCATTTCCTGCATAGAGGTTTAGAGACAGTTGTAGTTTGGGCTGGAGTGTTCCCCATAATGGACGGCAGAGTTAGAAATAATCTGAAGGGAAAATTGGTATTTTAGCAGAGGAGAGGAGTTATAAACCAAGGGTTGATGCCAAAAGAACAATCTCTAATTAGAAGAATCTCTAGTAAAAGGTAAGGAGACGGGACACCAGGTACAGGTTGGAACACAAGATGAAGTTAGGTGATAGGGTTAAATCTGCAGGGCCTGAAAAATTCTAGGGTATTAGGAGATCACTTTTATTGGGTGCACTACAATTTAGTGGCAAAGAGGGTGTCATGGGGGTTAAAGGAGCAGCATAAACTGAGTCACAACATTCAACGTCTAGTCCTGGGATGTATACGGTACACTTTAGGAGATTGGAAACAAGGAAAAATATAGAATGGTTCATTACTGAGCACCTGTGGACTTTACATACATTAGCTTAAATTCTCAGAACCATAAAAATGATACTCAAGATAACAGAGAAGTCTTAGTCTGGATCCCGCCCAAATCAGACTCTGAGAAAAGTATTTGGGTGAAAGCCAATAATGGATCCATTAATGAACATCTGACTACTGTGAGCAATGGTGGCTCAATCCTACTGGGTACTCTCTGAGAGACTATGTAGAATATACCTCAGAATTGTCCTGCCAATAGACAAGAAAGTGAAGTATTCACCCACAAACTCACATCTTTTCTTGGTTCAGGGTTATTCCTTAAAGCATTAACTTCTTTGCACTATCATTCTGCTCCATGTGCAAGAATATTCTCATGGCCAGGGAAAGCAGGGAGAGAACACAGGTGCTCACTGTCAGGAAACTGTCCATGGAAGCTACCGGTGCCTTGCTAGGTAGGCTAAGGAGCTTATGGGTGGGCAGTGACAGTGTCTGCAACAAAGGGAAAGTATAATGATTTCCATATAATACACTGAGGGGTTGTGTTCAAAGTCACTTACATCAAAATAAGATTTTTTCATAGCTTGGTCACTCAGATCCAGACCCTGTGAAGAAATTATGCTTATGTATTTCTGTCTTTTCCACTAAAAGAAATATTCTGTTAGGACAGGAATTAGTGTTTTTTTTTTTTTTATTTGCCTCTTCACTACCCAGCTCAGTAATTTCATGAAATGAAATGAACTGAATTTAATTCTAGTGAAATTAGAAAGCAACTGCTTCATAAGAACTCCTTTTTCCTCAAAAATCAGAGCATTGGCTTGTGGCAACCCGCTTCCCCATGTCTATTTTTGTAATGCCTCCAATCCCAGTGGATCCAAATACACTGAATTAGCAATTACTGTAGAGCACATTTAGCAGACTTAGAAGCCTCTTTGCCTGTCATTGGAATGCAGCCACTGGGATATAGCACAACAGCTGTTCAGCAGCTACAGTAACATCACATAAAAATGTATGATGAACAACCCAACTGGCATGTGTCTCCCACATAACAGGTTGCATATTTGCAATCTCAGAGTCTCCTCTAGATCACTTTTGGACCTCTAGCATAAAAAAATGCATACTAATATTCTTAAGGTAATTATTTTGGGGAAGATAAAAGCAGTTCATAGTATCCTTTAATCTTGCCCATTAGAACCATAAGTGAATGTGACAAGCCGCAAAAGACTTATGTCTTTGTTGTGAAACTGAATGATGCCCAATGAAGCAAAAGGCTGTGTCTTCAGAGGAACGTACTCTGTGTCCTGTGTGGTGATGATGGTGACATCACAGACACATAGGTGGTTATTCGGCATTTACAAAACTCTTGGACATATGTTACTTAAATTAAACCTCATAACATACCCATTTTGTTGATGAGGTAATAAGGACCCAAAGAAGAGGTACAATTCACCCAGAACCATAAAGTAGCAACCAGGAAAGTGTAACCTCCAACTCTGTTGCTTTTGAATCCTATGCCCTCGCCACCCACCACATCACCTGTGTATATAGCAAGACAGGGGTTGCGAAGGATGTGATTGATGTCCCATTGAAGTCTAACCCCACCACTTTCTTTTCAAGGGCGCTATGCACTGTAAAATTGAGAGTCCCATTGACTCATAAGAACATGAAACTAGCTTGAGGAAACCTTTACTCTTGGCGCTTCAGCTTACTGCTGTATGATCTTGAATTAGTCATTCTATGTATTTGCATCTCAGGTCCCTCTCTTTAAAATTGTGAATTTCAATTGCTTTCTAATAATTTTCTATACCATTGTAATAAAAATCCCCCAAGTTTATTTTTATTTTTTTGAGACAGAATGTCACTCTGTTGCCTGGGCTAGAGTGCCGTGGCATCAGCCTAGCTCACAGCAACCTCAGACTCCTGGGCTCAAGCCATCCTTCTGCCTCAGCCTCCCGA